>VUQG01009190.1:5529-23417 GCA_015106755.1 Etia nguti | reverse complement strand
TTTTTTGAAAAAGGGGGGGGGGGGGGGGGGGTGGCTCTTATCTGGAACTGAATCACTTCCAAGGTATTTTCATGATCACACAGGCATTTAGTGATAAGAATATGTTTTTTTTCTCCCTCCAGGGCAAAACCAGCAAACTGATCCAGTATTTCAACAAACTGTGCCCAGGTCTGTGTTATAACAGCTCCTCTGTCCTGCTTTTTGCTTTTAAAGCTGCGTAAACATACAGCATACTCCATTACTGGTTTGAACAAAAAATTATCTCTTTAAAGTTATTAAGGAGATTTTAATGGACATAAAGAAAAAAAACAAGGTTAGGATTGTTTTCCTTTCTGTTTGTGATTTGTTTCTTCCATGCTCTTTGAAGTAATTAATATTCAAAGGGACTGCACACTGTGTGGGTTTTCTCACACAGTGTGGTGAATCCAAATTAGCCGTAGGTGTGGATGTGCATGGTTGTCTGTCCAGGATGAACGACGCCTCTTGCTCAGTGTCAGCTGAGGGTAGGCAACTGTCTGCAGGAATAGCTAATTGATGGATGGTTGATTATTACTCAGGGAGTCAGAACCTGGCTGAAAACACTGTCAATGCAGTAAAGCAGAGAGATGTGCTTTTACTTCAGTAACTCTTCTTGATCGCTTTCCACTGTTTACCTAAAAATTACTAGATGCATAATTAAAATAAAGACAGACAGAGAAGAGGGTGGACACCAGGAAATTAGACAGTATGGGACTGTCCCTATTTGGGCTTTTTCATCACCAGCATCCTCTCCTCCATGTTTCCATTCATAGAAACCTATATTTTCCCCTCCCTCTCTCTCCCCTCTACTCCCCTCTCTCCTCCTTCACTCCCGGCTGCCAGTTGGGGGTGGATGCTGAGCTGAGGAGCTCTGATTGGCTGCAGGTCACACAGGAGAAGACGTGACGCACCAATGACAGTTCCCTGTGGCTCATGCATCACAGTGAGGTCATGTGGAGCGGAGGAGGATTAAAGCAGGGCTTAATCTCAGTTCACACCATCACACTGCAGCGGCACGACTGACTACACGTTACTCGACCTGCCCCGGTTCAGCCGGGCTAAAAAATGCTTCTTTAAAATCAATCTGCAGGTGCTGCTCTGCCCTAGTTTACATATTCTTCCTTGTCATTATTCTTATGTTATCTTATGTTTTTTCAGTGTGAATCTCTGAAAAGTGAAAGGAACAAATACATAGATTAAATAATCCAACACGATTGGAGAACAGTAATGCTGAGAAAAAAAGGCTGCTGCTTTGGATTGGAGTGCCTTGTCTGGTGTTTGTGCTACTGAGCTCGCCTCTTTACTGGTGACCTCGAGACTTTGTAAAGGACAAACTGGTTTCTTGTGGAAGAAGAAGTGCAGTTTTATTACAGCTTTAATATGTGTCGGATTTTCAGTGGATACTTGGTTACTTTAGAGAAGAGCAAGGACATCCTGGACTGATTTTATTTGTCCAAGTAAATAAAGCTGCAGGTTTGGGAAGCAGAGGGTAAAAGAAATAATATTTGGAAGCAGTAGTTTTATCCACTGGCTAAAAAGCCTGAGACTGCCCAGCAAACAGAATGAACCTAATAAATGTACTGAAAGCATTCTGAAGCTCTCAAAAGTGCTAAAGTTTCTTTATGAGTCATATTTTTCTAGTTTTACTGATTCAGTGTTGCTGTGTTGAAACACTCTTTGTGGGGTTAATACCACACACAAACTACACATTGCCTCCACTCACTCAGGCCTAGAGACCCTTTGGAAAAATGTGCATTCCCCAACCAGTTGCAGAGTGTTTGCCGGCAGTCACTAGGTGAACTCAGTTGTGTACGGTTCTGTAGCAGAAAACCGCCTTCTTTTATTCCTCCAGCTGCTGGTGGAATACACATTTCTCCCTAGCAACCGGAGGTTTCCCCTAGAAACTGGAGATTGTGTGACTAAGGCCTTAGATAATCAGCGTCCAGTTTGTTAGATGTTTGATGTCTGATGTTGAGAATGGATGATGGGTTTATTCATGGCCTAAGGTGTGTGGTGCATAATATCACCGTAACTGACTGTAAATGTTTCACAAAAAAAGGATTTGTCTCCCAGTAAGTGTCAGTAAAATATTAGACTGTATATCAAAGATGGCTACAGGCCTACAGGTCTACACGAGGAACCTGTGCATTAAGTATCTTAATCTTCAAATCTTTCTAATGGCCAGTAGGGGGCAACTAAAGAAGCTAGACTGTATAAAAGTCTATGGGAAAACAATGATACATCTGACTTGTTTTATGACCACAGTAAGCACTCTCCCAATGGGTTTACAGGCTAAATCACTACCAACAATCAAACAACCCCTATGACCAAGCACATGGTGACAGTGGGAATAAAAAAATTCCCTTTTAACAGGAAGAAACCTCTAGCAGAACCATGCTCAGGTAGGGGCAGCTATCTGCTGTGATTGGTTGGGGGTGAGGGAAGGGAGACGGGACAAAAGACATGCTGTGAAAGAGTTGTGTTAGAGATTACTAATAACTAGTAATTAAATTCATTTAGAGCAAAAGCAAGGCTTACGTTGTGGCTAGTTTTGTCTAGTTTGTGATTGATAAGTCTATACGGTCTATTCAAAATTTACTCTATTCATGATCATACAAAACAAAAAAAAGAGGAAAAAAAATCCTTGTAATAAAGGCAAATATACTGGAGGTTATTTGTTGTATTTCCTTTAAAAATGGCTTTGGCTGTGGCTGATTGGATTTCCCCTCTAACCCTCTCATCTTGCTGTTGCTGGACCTTGGTTATAAATTACAACGCTGACTCTCAGTAAAGATTTTCAGCTGGTATGGTGGTAGGCTCGAGTCAAAGGTGATTACTGCCTTCCCCCCTTGGTCCTTAACTCAGTCTGTGGTTGCTTTTGTTCTCTCGTGTGGTCTCTGCTGCGGCTGTGTTTAGCTACAGTCGTGTAGGGAGCTCTGACAGGCTGCTCACAGTGATAAAACTGGAGAGCTCTGGGTGGATGTGTTAGCAGATGACTCATGCATGCAGCCATGCTTTTTCTCTTTCTTTTTTTTTCTACCAATGCTTTCTACAAGCTTTTTCTTAGCCCCGCAGCGGAGCAACAAGGTTGTTTCCATAGCAACACGGAAGCAAGTGACTGACAGTCGGTGGTGTCAGTCGTCCTGCTGCCAAGCCCACAGAACAAGCTCCCACTTCATTATTCTAAATATTGAACCTTTTCTGTGCCAAGTGGAGGTGAGAGTGGAAATCCACGGGAACTCGCTGGGCTCCATCGATATGTTCTGGTTTGGCCGCCGGTCCCTTGTAGCAGGCATCCCTCATATTAAATCTGGAAGACGGCAGAGCCTTTTCTAGCAACAGAGAGAAAATCCTCAGGCTATTCCCAGCCTTACATTTCCAAAAGAAATGTTGAATTAGCCCATCCCTAACAACTACTGTTATGTGAACACAGTATTCTCAAGAGGACCTGATAGGATTACATAACACAAAGTGTGCCAGGAAGCCTTAAATCGTGGCATTTTAGTGCTGCTTCTCCCTTAAGATGGCTTTCAAATGACTTTGATGAATTAATTTGTCTCCTCAGTCCACACACACCATGTGGTGATTTAGTCAGTTACTGGGGCCTTCTGGCATTTGATGGCGAGTAGCAGAAATCCACTGATGCCGCTTCTGAATGCTCCAATATCAAATAATTAGCTTTCATTACATTTCTTTTTCCACTAAATCAAGGGTAAAGCTTGGCGTTTTATATTTTTCCATTCAGTATTTTTTCATGCATTAAAATAACACCATGTCGTAGTCTTAATATGCATTATTAAGCCAAAAAAAAAACCCCCATAAAAAATAAATAAATACACCTCTTTTGTAATTTTCCTATTTTACATAAAGCTGCCAAAATATAATAACCAAACATGCATGTACAAGTTAAGCACTGTATAATCACTTGGTAATAAACACTTAACAGTAATTACTGTTTTTGTTTCTCTTTAAAGGATAAAGCTTGTGCATTTCCGCATTATCGACAAATCCTATTAAAAAGCCATCTTGCCCCTGTAACTCTTCAAAAACGGGTCAGAGATGTTACAGTTTCATTTTTGTCAAACTGCTGCATGATTCCCTAAAACAGCCCGGCACTCTAGTTTTAACAAACAGGTTAAATCGTTCATTTGTTGTGGACTACATTGAGCCGTGAATTAAAGGACACTTGGCGCTGTAGTTGCAAAGATCGATACAATAAGGATGGATATATGCAATTTCCTTCATGTAAGCAGGCATTTGAGAGTAGCACACCTGCAGGACACTACTGCAGGTGATACGAAGTCTTTCCACAGTTTTTAACCAAATCTGTTCTCTAGTTAGAGTAGACAGAGTTGAGGAAATATCGACGCTTGAAAAACAACCTTAAGAAATAATATTAACATAAAAAAAAGACAAAAAGTTAAGAGCTCAAAAAAACGAAACATTAATAGCCAATAAATAGCTTAATAAGCAAAATCTAAACAATATAAATCGAGGCGCCGTCTGTATTTGTCCTTGTGGAAGCAGAAAGTTTCTCTGCTGCCTGGACAGTAATTGGTTTAGAGGGTGGTCTGGATTCATTAATTACCTATAGTCACTCACCACAGACATTTGGATGACCTCTGCGTCAGCTGGTGGAGAAATCCAAACAGCGTGTTGGTTTAAGTTTTTATTTTTAGGGGGAATACTATTTTATATTAAAATACTCAACATCATTTTGAGTAAAACTATTTTTTATTCCTGTGTTAAGTAAAATTTGTTTAAATTTTTAGTAATAAATATCAAGTTTTGTTCATGAGTTTATTTTGTTTTTAAAAAAAGAAATATAGTTTTTAAATGACTTTATATAGCATTAGCATGACTTTGATCTTCAGATCAATCTACTCACTATAAAGGAAGGTCAAAAGTCAAATCTGATATGATATTTTAAATCACATATGTTACTTTCTATATGTTGACAATATACACCACACTTGTAAGTATCATAGTTTCTAAGTTATAAGGCTTTTCGTCCATTTTTTCACCAATAAATCATTAAGTTGATTTTCAAGACTTTGGTGGATTTTAGGCAAATTTTAATGGGTTTTTAACATGACCACACTCTACACCCCTACAAGGTTTTACCAGAATTCATTCAAAATTTTTCAAACTGTTGTGCTTACAGACAGAATGACATGCACGTTACCGAACATAAGGTGGTTCAAAACAATGTGCAGCACTGCTGTAATTTTGGACACAAATAAAGCTGGAAAGCTGAATACCAGAAATGTCTGGAGGATTACTGAGGATGCATTAGGTTGTATATAATGATCTACTACCTCACGGATATCTCATAGACAGTGTAAAGATGGATGTAGCTACAGCAGCAAGTATTTTAGCTGTCGTCATCTAACTGTAAAACTAAACGGGACCCGAAATCCATTTCCAACCACAGGTATGGCCCCCTGCTGGCCTTTAAAAACACTGCAAATTTAAAGCATTTCCACGTTGGCTTCGCTTTTCAGACCTAGAAGCTACGTCCATCATATTTGTGTCGGCCAGGAGACGGGACATCAATACCCCTCTCCACCTCCTGGAAACCAGTCCTGTGCCTCCAGTTACAAATTACGTCGCCAGGGATACATGGCAGCCGTGATTTACTGCAATATTTTGGCTTCACTCTTAATAAATATAACAAAACTAAAGTAACAATATGCACTAGAAGCAGCAGCATTTGTAATTAATGATAAAAACATAGATCATCATGAGACTTGCTGTGTAACAGCGCCATATCTGATAACACTGTGACACTATGATCCTCAGCTACAATGACTCTTTGAGCATGGCGGTGGAACAGAGGTGGTCCTGTGCAGATGTGTTGCCCATCCTCGGTCAACCTCAGCAGTGTAATCTGCCAACGGCTCTCATCAAGCTGCAGTCAAGAAGAAAGTGTGCTGCGTTTGGCCCTTTCAGCAGCTCTACCTCATAACCTGAGTGCCCCTCCGGGTGTTTTCAGAGCTCTGCTGATGTAACATGGTGTGCCTCAAACAGAGTGGAAATGATGGACCAACTGTGACTGCAGACGTCACACAGTGCTGCTGCACGCACTCGCAGTGGCATGTTCCACATACGATGAAGTGCACAATGTTGGCTGCAGAGAGGCGTGTCTAATCTGTCATAAAATTAGAAAACCCTTCAGAGCCGCAGAATTCGTACAACCGCCTACAGTACATCTGGGACTGCTGTGTAGGCAGCGGTTCTACGACTTCAACAAGACATGGCAGTAAGTGGAGACTTAAAGGTGACACACTCTGAGGAAAATGAGCCGTACAGCTCTGCATGTGTCATGTCGTTGAAGTGGTTGTGTGTCTGTAGTAGCTGAGTGTAGTCAGTTTTCAGATAAGCCTCGAGCCTCTGCTCAGCCTCCGCAGAAAGACTGGGGAACTTACATGTAATTCCCTGTGAGGTTTTTGAGCAAGCCCAGCGCAGCGCTGCACAAAGCCTTAAGGCAGCATTATGTAATCCACCAGCTGGATCGTTGGTGGGTTGGTGAGGGCCTACAGGGAAGCCACATCATGTCCTGACCTCGAGTGTCCTTTAATTGATCCGCTTTCTCATAAACAATAGTGACATCTGATACAAGGGAGTGATCAAGCATATTTTGAGCTGGCAGATCCGATATTTCAGTATCTTCTCTGCATTTAAATCACAAAACAGAGACAGACCTACAGTTTATTTGATTTAGTTGCTGTAGTGGTGCTGTAGCTTAAATGCACAGATGGATGGATGTGCTGTAGTTTCGGGAAAATATGCTTCTCTTTCTTGAGATGAAAACATCGATATCACTTTGTGGTGTCTCTGCCCTAAATACTGCCCGGACATTGGATTAGTTTAGCATAAAGACTGGAAGCCAACAGCTGTTCCGGCCCTCCAAAAACACACCTACCGACCCCTCTAGAGCTCACTAAGTATAATGAGAAGCGATGGAGCTGAAAGTTGCAGGCTGTGGGAGGGGGTTTTCCATCTCAAATCCCGTAACAAACATCCTCAGTGTTACTTAACACAGAAAAACAAGCCCTTCACAAATACATTAATAACTCTAAACAACTGCCAGCTTTTATCATGTTAGCTGAGGTTCTACGTATGCACATCAGTTTGGCATGGTGAGAGCATTATTTAAACATCAACAATGTGTATTTAAATATCGCAATAGCCATGATGACCCTCAACAGGAAAAACAGCTGCCATCTAAGTGGCAGCTAATGAGGAATCTGGACAAACAACAAGAGCTGTTGCAGTGGAGAAAAGGTCAGTCAGAAGGGTGGATAAAAGCTGCTCGGAACAATTTAGTTTCTAAACTAATTTAAAACTGGCATAGCATTTACATTTAATCTGCAGCTTGTCTTCATATCTTTCTTGTAGAGCTTCTTAAAGTTCTGTTGTTAGATGTTTTGGGGGGATATTTGCCTGATAAGTTTTTATGAGTGCACTCTTTAACTTTTTGCCAAAGAAGATATTTTTTTAGTGTAGTTGGGCTTTACACTGATGGCTGAACATGAGTTGCTCACACTGCCAGAAAGTTTAAATGCAGCGCAGACATCTCCACCTGTTTCTGCCATGAGCTGCAAGGTTTTAAAACTGTCAGTAGAGCCAAGAGGAACATTGTGTGTGGGCTCATCACTTCAAGAGACTCTTTTGACATAATTCTATGTTGTTAGGTATATGAATGACACATGCTTTAAAGGAGACCTCTTACGCTCATTTCCAGCTCTATGATTTTACTCTTTGACTCTACTCTAACTGCGCATGAGTCACAGTTTAAAAAAATCCTGATCTTATGCTGAGCCTTTGTGCAGCCCCTCAGTTCACCCTCTATGTAAAACAAGCTGTTTTTGCTCCTCCCTCTTAATGACAACTTTCTTCTCACGGGCTGCCCCTCACGAACAGAACATCTCAATGTGGGTGGAGCTGCTGTCATCACAGCCAGAGCTCTGATATCACAGCGATCAAAGAGTTTAAAGCAGCTGAGGTTTTGTCTCATAAGGATTACTTGCATATATTTGGCTCTAATTATTTGAAGAATGTAGCAGAACATGAGGAAAAGTTGAATATGTACCATTTCAACATGCTGTGCACGTGGGGGAAATAATTATTTGATTATCTGTTGAATTTGTATGTTTGCACACTTACAATGAAATGAAAAGTGGCTAATTTTTATGGTAATTTCATTTTAATGGAGAGAGACAGAATATCAACCAAAAATCCAGAAAAAAAAATTACATAAAAGTTCTAAATTTATTTGTATGTCATTGAGTCAAAAAAGTATTTGCTATCCTACAACCCACCCAGAATTCTGGCTCCCACTGATTTCCTGTGTGCCTATGTTGAACACAAATCGCAATCAATCATTAAATCAATTACAGATACTCCTGATCTCAGCAGGTTATGTGTATAAAGCACAGCTGTCCAAAGAATCAATTTCTTCCCTTCCACCACCCTCAGCAAGAACAAAGAGCTTTTAAAGGATGTCAGGGAAAAGATTGTAGACCTGCACAAGGCTGGAGTGGACTACAAGAGCATCAGCAAGATGCGAAGCAGAATAAAAGCTCTCAAATATTTTTTACTTATGCTCTTAAGTTGTTGTAAGACACATTCATTGTTGGTTTTAGCGCTTTTTAAAAAAAAGATTTATTGACAATATAACATCATATCAGCACTTCTTACCTCTAGAATATTTTTTTCTCTTTAACTGAGTGATTTACGCTGCTATAGTTAAAAAAAAGAGACTCAAATACTGACTTTAAGGCTGTCCAAAGGGAAGCGTATAGTACAAAATGAAGTGTCCCTTTAAGCCTAAGTGTGTGGACGGTCATATCTCGTACATCTGTTTTTTTAACACATTCTTAAATTGCTCAAAGGATGATATGCTGGGGATTTGGAAGCGTTCCCTGCATACTGATGTGGCACCCGTGGCTCAGGAAACAGCTGTGAAACCTCTCACTTATAAATCCAACCTTGACCCATAATACCAGGCGTGCCAAAATTTAAATTCCAATTTTCGTTGTATTTTAATTATTTCATTATTGTGAGCTTTCATCCGTTAAATGTTGTGTCATCACCACAAGCCCTCGTGCATGTGTGATGACTTATATTGTATTAAAGGCCACAAAAAGAGCAGCGACCTTTACTCTGAAGCTGAAACTCTGATTCATTTCACTGAGCCCTTCCCATGAAATTAACCGCGGATGTTCCCAGTCCGCGGGGAGACTCAGTCCTCGTGTATTTGGTGACCTGTCCTGACATTTTCTGTGGCATAATGAGGCCAAATTTTTAAGTTGAAGACAATTTCAAGCTCACTTATCTCTTGCGACACACTTGAATCAAAATATAATCTTTACCAAAATCAATATTCTGGATTTTAAGATGTGCTGAAAGAGACTATTGATAATTTCTTAATCACCAAAGCCAAATCTCAATATTTAAAAACTGGTTCCCAATTGTCAAGTTGTGCAATCATCCATCCATCCAACTTGAGCTGGAGCCTATCCCAGCAGTTATGGGGCAAAACAATAACCTACTAGACCTAGCCTGCTATGAGAATGAGGCTTTAATGGTATTATCCATGTACAGTTATAAATGAACTGTTCATTTACTATAATGATTTAATCTATAAACAAAACTAATTTCAAAGGAAACCCCAGTCTGATTACACAGCTGCTGGATAATGACACATCAGAGGCCAATCTACCTTAAGAAAACAAATATCAACCGCCTCAAGTCTGAGTGTGTCATCTGTCGGGGAAGCCGGCTAACGGTATGGTGCAATAAACCAAACATGCCTTCAGAGAGGCTAGCCCTACTTCTACAGTCTAATTTAAACCAGAGGCAGCTAGGTCTGGATGAGGGAAATGAGCTGTCACAGATACAGTCTAATGGCATGTGAGATGACATGTAGAGGCTATCCCGCACAGATATGAATACATTTTGTGGTTTCCCCGTTTAGCGTTCTTTGGGCAGAAGAGAGATTAAAACCGCTGTCTAAAGAATCACCTAATAAAACGCAGGTGTTGCACGTTTTAGGTTACACATTTTTTTGGATTTAGGACTGATAAAGAGAGAATTATTGAGAGTATTTTCTGTGTTTTGCAACATTTCAAGATTTCTGCAAACTCACTGCTAGTTAGGACTTGAATCAGTGACATTTAAAGTCACCGTGGCTTTCTTCTGTCACTGCCCATCAGTTTTTATTTGTACAAACATTAAATTCACAACCTCGGTTATCTCTGTATGACCCTGCATTAACATACAAACAAAAAGCCTAAAATCGAGTCAATTCCGGGAACAATAACTGCACTTGTGCTGTTTGTTTCTGCAGGTGTTCATTCAGATTCAGATAATCTGAATCTGCTTTGGGGGCATTCATTCAGCAGTTTTCAGGCACATTTTTCAAGGTCAGACAGGCAGGGATTCTGGACTATAGCGTGAGATGAACTGCTTTGCATTCAGTTCGTCTGCCACAGACATATGACTCATCATTTGAATTATGGGCACCTTGTGTGAACAAAGATGCCCAGCACTTTCAAGCAGCAGCAGCGGGCTGGAAGAGCTTCTGCAAAAACGTCCATAATGCTGCAAAAGGAAAAAGGAGGACACTGCACACTTTTGAAGGTCATTGCACTTCCAAAAATGGGGCCTCTCCAGAGCTGAAATTAATTAAGGCGCCTGTTTTAGAGACATCAATGTGAGCCACTGCTGGAAAGACTCTCCATTCTTTACAGTCCAGTATGAGTCACAAACCGTGAACCTGGCACGCTGTAAAACTGGACTGTAAGTAAATGCTGCTCCGTTAACCTGAAGCTCATCTTCTTTTAAGAAAAGCAATGAAAATATCTGCAGTATTTTCTGCAGCTTCACATGAAAGATTTCTATTTTTAAGCATTCAAACCAACACGGCTCCAACATTTAGTCCTCCTCTTGTAAATGCCAGTAAAAGGTGTTTCTTTTTGAAATACCAAACACATTAGAACATAAATGTCTCACTGAATTCTTTTCAAAGAAGAAACTTATGTTGGATCTCTCACACAAAAAGGCAAAGTGCTTTTCACACAATAAGAAACTCCAGCGGATTAATTTGATGCTTAAAAATATCAGAAAACAATTTTGTGAAGAACATGGTAATAATCAAATAATCAAATTGTTTTTGGCATTTCCAGAAGCCAAAAATCTTAAGTATACTGAATATGTTAGTTTAATTTTTTTTTTTTAAATGTTTTGAAGGTGTGGTTAGAGATGTTTGCTTAAAAACCTGACCTGGCAAGATCATTTATCTGGATATATGAAATTTTAAAAGTACGCTGTTAACCCTTCACCATGTCTCTGGTGCTTTGTTTTATATCTGGAGAACACAAGGAAAAACAATACAGGATGTAAGCAATCAGAAAAAATTGAAAGAAATGTTGCTGACTCGTGTGCGATCAAAGATATCACAATGTGACAAATATCAAGATTAGCTTTGTTTGCTTCCATTAAAAAGAAAAAAAAAACTCCACAGGGCACATTAAAATACATCCACAACATCAGACCACATTTGGAGGAGGTCAGGACGCTGCTGTGATCAGATCTCTCCACTTGTAAATGCAATCCATACAGCGTGACCACAATCTGAATACAAAAATCCACCCATCAGGTAGAAAGGTCACCCAACACGGCCTCTTTCCGCTAACTCACACAAGCCCAACCAAAAGCAATAAGTAGCATTATCTAGGTACATTATATTTGTCTGAAAGATGCAACCACACAATGAAAAAGTAAAATGATAAGTGTAAGGCTTTAAAAAATGAAAGTTCAGGAAGAATGGTTCAAAATTCATCTCCTTGTCTCATAAGAAGCTGCCTGATGGAGGTTGTTGTAGTTAAAGGTGTTTTTAAGAGTTAGTATATTAAAAAAAAATTTACAAGGTGGCAAAAAAGCATTTTTAGTGAAGTTAAATTAGACACATTACCTTAATAATAACTATATCTGGACCAGTACTGCTTCAACACCACCTTAAAGGCCCACTTTTAGGCAGGAGAAACGCAGCAGTTCACTTACTTTTTCAGGTAAGTGATCATTAGGATCATTAGAAGTGTTTGCTTTAGTGAGACTGTGTTTACAGGAGTAAAAAGAAGCTCAATAATTGGGTCACAGAATGACTGTGAAGCTATTCCCAGTACAGGCAGTTAAACTAGAGGAAGGCAAATACTAAATAGAAATGAAGGCCTCAGTAAGTTCTTGTCCTCTAAACTGACTGGATCCTGTGCATGAGAAATGAAAGCAAAATGACCAGGTTTGCTCCAAATGTCTCACTGATGTGTTCAGATAAGGATGATGAAAACAATCCAATGCTGTTTATTCAAATTTTACATTTAGAGCTGCCATTAACAAACTCCACTTCCTATTAGCCCTAGAAGGCTAAACGTTACAGCTCGGCAGACGAGGGGAAGGACAGAAGGACAGAGAGGGTAGTGTTTTTTAGCTGAAATTAAAATTAGAAAGCAACTTTAAAAAAAGAGGAAGAGAAGTTTGGAGATGTACACAAATCTCTGAGGTGATACACTAAAACCACAGATGTGCTGAATGTGTCACTTTAAGCAGAACTTCTTAAATGAAACACTTTGTGTGTTTTTGAAGAAGACTGGCTTTGCAGCACATGACAGCCAGATTCCGGTTCCTGTCTGCGTGCAGTTTGCATGTCCTTTCCATATTTGCATGTTTTGCCTCCGCGTGCTTTTCCTCCCACAGCTTCGGTCAACCGGACACTCACGATCATGACTGTGCGCCCTGTGCTGGTTTCCCTCCCCAGTCTGCCCCCGGTCATGTCAAATGAATCCATACCTAACTATGCATTCATAAAGCGGAACTCCATTCACTTCTCACAGACAGGAATGACCATTGTGTTTGATGGGAGCCCAGACAGGCTTATCATCAGCATCACCACATATTCTTAATATTACAAAATAAAGAGGGTTTTAACCTCAAAACAAAGACTCATTATTACACAGACTTTGTAGTCTCTCTGTAGAAGGGATGTGCATGATTTCCAGATATTCAGATAGTCAAAAATCAAATCGTTTATGCAAATACGCTTTGTATTAAACCTATATAAGAATAAAAGGAAGGACCGGCAGACTCAAACAGAGCTTCTTCCCATGGGCCACCAGGCTACACAGTAACCACAGTAAACTTTAAGTGGTCACTGAACATTGCCGACCCCTATGCAAAACCTAGCTTAGGTGCAAAATCCAGTAGTCAAAATACCTGTATTATATCCATCTATTGTACTGTCTACCTATGCCACTGTTAAAGTTGCTATCATTAGGATTATTACCTATTTATTTATTGTTTTTATTTATGTTAGAATAAAACTTACTCTTTTATTCTAATAGCACAGTTCATCTGAACGCAGCGATTTCAGTGGAACAAATGTTTCAAATTCACATACATGCTCTGACTACACTCGTGTGACACGCCAAGAAACAGACAGATGATGCCTGGAAAATGCTGCCATTATTAGTTTCACAGCTGACATCTGGAGCTCAGATGAGTCCACACAAATGTGTTACTAACTGCTTACAAGAGAGGAAGGAGAGATGTTATCGCATGTGTACGTGCAAGTTTTCTTAACAGAGTCGGAAACGGGTGTGAAAAGTTGGATGAGACCATCCCTGCTGCCTCCCTGCCTCATGGTGGTACTGGATGGGTGATGCTGTGTAAATCAAATAGTGCAAGTTCAACAATTGCCAGTAGTGGTTGAGGGCAGTAACTGAGGCTGCCCTCTGTGGTAATCCCAGCGAGACTCTCTGATTAAAGGATTATTTCTGAAACTAATTTCAAAGGCTGGGATAGACCAGACCAGCGCTTGGAGGAAAAAGAGTGGGAGGAATGAGAGAATGAGGATGAGGATGGGGATGCATGTGAAACAGCCCTTAAACATGTCAAAGTAGAGCACTGGTAACTCTCTAAAACCTTCCAGCACTGTCTTTCATTGGTATACATTACCAGGCTACTGTTTTTCTAAGACAGGATGCCTCAGACTAACAGAAAAACCCCTTTAAGGACAGAGGGAGGCTCTCGAGCCTAAAAAAAAACATCTTCAGTTTTTAGAGCTGCTCTAGAAAGCCATACAGTTACTTCCCAGAAGTCTCGATGGATGTACATCTCCAGGGGGATCAAATCTCCCGGCATCATATTGCTCTGATTAAACGGTGAGAAGCCAGCAGACAGACAGATGGTAGCATGAAAAAGTAGGACTTTCAAACATTCCAGGCAAATGAACTTTCTGTGCTTGGGCAGATCTTGATTTTTCCTTTAAAGCTCACGATAACGCCTTTTGATGGTGAGCGGCGGCTTTCACACGAGCGGCGAACGCGCCTGATGTTGTTTTATAGTGTGTGTGTGGTGAGGAAGATATCCGCTGTCTTTGGAACTAGTTCAGCTCAAAAGGAGGTCACTTCATTCTGAGACAGTGCAAGTGGGACTTTGGTGGATGTTCTGATTTGTCTGCTGCAAAGTGACAAAACCGACTAACATTTGCTCACTGTCAGTAAAATCCACTTTGAGCTCTGGACTGCAGCCTTATTTTCTGGAACATTGCTATGGTAATACACACAATACATTACCTCTGTGATTTTGCAGTACCGTTGCTATTGACGCATCTTCTGTGGCTCTCTGACCTTTATGATGTTCTAATTAAAGCAGAAAGAGGAACATATTGTCAGCTGTGTTCGACAGCCTGTGCCATGAATACAGCTTTATTCTGCTCTCTGAAGGTGAATGGGCTTCTTTTAATAAAAGAAAACCTTGTGTTGCTCCACTATGAAAAGCAAGGTCCTCCTACAATGTCAGGAATCTTTGTTGCATGTCTCTACTCGATTTCTGTCATGTTTCTACTGTCAACCTCTCGACTGATTCCCAGCCCCCTCTGCGCACTGTAGCAGTGATCGGCACTTTTCTAACCTTCACAGGTTCTCTGTGTCACCAGCATAAAACTGCTGGTCCACTTTCACTATTGTAAATGCAGCGTGTCAGGTAGAAAATCAGCGAGGTGGAGAAAAGTTACAGTGCTGTGAAAAGTATTACTGATCTCTTATTTTTGCATATTTGTCACACTTACATGTTTCAGCTTTAATATTAATATTTCAACTTTAGTATTAGACAAAATACCATTTTTAAATTAAGATTTCAATTTATTAAGGGGGAAAACATTACTGGTTGTGCTCTACCCTATCATGTGACCTTTTGAGGTCACCTGATGGAAGATGTAAGCGGGGCTTGAGGTGCCTGAGAAGGGATCTCGGGACTGCATTGTAGGTGGCTGAAGTTGCTCTCAGCCACCACCTCTGTTCAGTGATGGTCGTTCACCTGTGGGATGGACATAGAACTTAAAGAAGTCCAGTCGCCTTCTTTTTAACTTTTACGACGACTTGTGTTTCGGATCATTGTCCTGCAGCATAACCCAAGTGAGCTTAAACTTCAGGGTGGAAACTGATGGCCAGATATTTTCCTTCAGGATTTTCTGGTAGAAAGGATCCATCAGCCATGGCAAGTCATCCAGGTCCTGAAGAAGCTAAGCAGTCCCAGACCATCACACTACCACAACAATGTTTGATTGTTGGTAACATGTTCTTATTGTGAAATGTTGTGTGTAATGGACTCAAACCTTTGAGAAGCACAGTGCAAAGCCACTGACCCAACAGGCTCAATGAAACTATATGTATAGTTTCCCCAGTGCGGTTGAATTGTCTTGTTTTAACTCCTCCACCTGGATAAGTACATTCGGATGGTGGCAGCCGGTGTCCCGACATTGGTGACTGCTAGGCCTCATCCACTACTCTGACTAATTTAACTAAACCTCTTTAGTGTGTTTTCACTGTTGGAGAACTTTTAATGGATTATAAGACTAATATATGTCTTTCTGTGTAGTACACACCATCCAAGAAAGTTGCGCTTTCATTTTGGTGGATGAAATTCTAGTGTTTTGTTAGTCCATTATATAGGATCAATTTGCCAACACGTGTGTCTGTGCCATAAACGGCATAAAAGATGGACATAGCTTCCGGGTGTGAAAAAAAAAACAAAAAACAAAAATGAAATAGCAGCAGCCAAAGCGGCAACTGTGAAGCTTAGAAATGGTTAATGTTACTGTGGATACATTCAACAGGATTCTGACTTGGAGGCAGATGGTAGCTTAGCACCATTGGCTTCTCAGCCAAGTGCATACACCAAATGTCTGAACCTGCAGTTCCTCTCATGCTGAGCAGGATTACTGTTGCAACAACACATCATCAGGCGGGTAAAACGAACCCGTCTCAGGTCTAAACCTCGCTCACTTTCTCTGTAATTGGGTAAACAATGCAAAGTTTGGTGAATTCTGCTTCACAGCCAAAAATGAAGGCTCAGAAAGCAACCCACTGGGTTGCTATGAGCGCTTGGACACCACAAGTCAGTTACCTCGGTGGGATCTTGTCTGACAGCTCCTGCTTAGAAATGAATAAGTCAAGAGGACCATAAGGGCCCATGTTCACAGTCTGTATTCATACTGAAAAATTAAGATCAAGTAAGCTTTTGCCCTTCTTCTCTACAGGAAGTGTCACTTTACTAATATAAACTATTCTTTAAAGAGCACCGACTGGTTTTGGAAATAGATTTCATTACTTCCCATATGTTCTTAGTGGATTACTTTGACTTTTTTCTTATTAAAATTGCTCCTTGTTAACTGAAGTCGGTCATGTTGTCGCTTAGATTCAAGTTAAGCATATTGGGATTACATTCAGATTGGGTCTCTCTTGTTAAGACATTTTTTTTTATCGTCACAACAAAATCATAAATAATAAAACATTTCAAACTGTGCTCAGGAGAGACATCAGAGACAATTAATACTACTGTGAGGTAGGCTGCGCCAAGTGAAGAGCGATTGTTCATATGAGACAAGACAATCCCCTGCGTGCTCATAAAACCACAGACTGTGTATTCTTTCATTAAACTCCACAGAAGTGTTCACATGAAAAACTGTGTGTTCGCATTACAAGCACAAAGACCGGACCTTAATAAAGCAGAGGACATATAAGAGGTACAAAAAACCCCCCAAACCCCCACACACAGTAGACGTTTGGGGCTAAAAAAACTTTTAAAAAACATGCCCAACTGCTCCAGATAGGATTAAAATCATTTGATAGCACATAATATTACACCATCCCATCTCCCACTGGGAAATAAATCTTGTATCCCAGGATAAGATCCTGATCTTTAATCGGCATCAGCTTTGTACAGAATGTTTTCATTTGTCATCAGTTTTAAAGCCGTTTTACTGTTAAAAATGTTTTTACTGCTCCTTAATTTAACCGTTATCGCTCCGCGCAGATTGCTCGGTGTTACTACACATTAAAGGTCACTCATTTTTTAGATGCACCAGCTATGTGTGAACACATCTCCTGGAGTGTAGGGGTGGGAAGACTGTGTGTGGGCAGCTGGACATCAATGCTGCTACACACACTCCTGCACTGGCAGTATTTTCTCTCCCTCTCCTGTGCAGCATCCTACAACCCCAGGTCCAAAAAAAATACTGGAAGCTGCCGGTGGTACCCCTCAGCCTTGCAGTAGATAAACCACGCGACAGGGTTACGACTATACCCCATCAACCTTTCACTGCTGAGGGGTAAAAAGTTGGGTTGGTTTTTCAAATGTAAATAAAAACAGGACACAATAATCTGTAAATCTCATATAACATATTTAATTCACAATGACTACACGACATATCTAAAAAAGTTGGGACAGGGACAAAAAAAAAAAAAAAAAAAAAAAAAAGAAAAAAATAAAAAAAAAAAAAAAAAAAAAAAAAAAGGAGGAGAAAAAAT
>VUQG01009189.1:8633-20270 GCA_015106755.1 Etia nguti | reverse complement strand
AGGTTGGATGTAAAAAAAAAAAAAAAAAAAAAGAATTAAAATCCATTGATTTTAAATGTGATACAATTTGGATGAAGGCACATTAGTGTTCGTTGTGTGCAAATTTTATTAAATTCTAACCGGTATAGTAGGAGGAGCAGATGGATGATGCCTCCTTTGACTGGATGAGATAAAAATCTTGACTGCGAACAAATATGAGATGTGCGTAGCACAAAAAATAACATTTAATTGAAAAAATCAAAACTCTCTCTTGATTAATTCAGGGAAGGAGGAGTAGGGAAGGAATTTAATATTTTTATTTACCGGTATTTTTTTTTTTTTTTTAAATCAACCTGTCCCATCCTCACAATGCTATCACAACTGCTAATGATCTTCTTGTGTATCTGATGTTTTCTCATTTTTGTTATTTTTTCACTACTTAGGTGTGAAATGCTTCCGTGCTGTCACAGCGTCTGACACTTTGCAGATAAGTCGACTGTATCACTTGGTGGTGGTACTATGATAGACTGGTTTTACAGAAACTGACAGAAGTCGGCCCCAGTACATCACATGTGATTAATGCTTGGAAGAGGCATACTCTGACCAAATCATAATTGGACCTTATGAAATACCTTGGTAACACCACTCCCCTTTGGACGTTCCTGGTCATGTGTTTGACTCCCGACCAAGGCGTCTGTATCCAGTAAGGGTCCCCAGGCTGTGGCCCCCATGCTACCCAAGCCTATTTTATTTTATATATTATCCTATATATAGATATAGATATATCTTATATATAAGATAGCATGTTAATTATGACCACAGGACCATTTTCCAGTTTGCCTTAGCCCATCTGGTTTTTAACATTATACAAAGTGTTCTTTGCACATAATTTAAAATTTAAAAAACAATTCTTTGTTCTCTGCATTTAAATATAGGGTTTCAAGGATTTGTCAGCAACTCCATTTCATTCCAGTTTAGAAGAAAAAAGACTGTATTTTAGATAACTAGCATGTGCTACATATTAAAAATGCACATGGCTAAAGTACATTATTAATTTAAATGTGAACTCTGCAGTTCTGTTACATAAGAAAACACAAATAAGTATTTCCCAAGTTCTATTAAACAGAACTATTAATTTTTAGCACTTCTTTTCTAAACATCCAAACTTTATTATTGATGCTTACATTATTTTACTTTGAATACAGAAACAACATTATTTCACAAAAAACTCCAGGATTAAAGTTAGTCCCTGTGATTCTAACAGTCAATTGTGTATCTTTTTTGCTGGATAACAGCCTGCAGTCATTTGTTGTAGTTTTCAACAATTCTTAGACACATCTCCTGATCAATCCCAGCCCAAATCTCTCAACCTCCTATAGATTTAATGGTCTTCTAGTATAGACCTTGGTCTTGAGTTAACCCCACAAATTTTAAATAAGATTCAAATCAGGGCATCATATGTTTTTGGTATCTGCCATGCTCTAAGACAAAGTGACGACTCAGATCCAGTTTTGCTGCTTACTGCCTAAGGTTTTCTTGAAAAATCCTCATATATCCTTCTTTCTTCATGATTTCTTTCTTCATCCCCACAGCATAATACTCTTACCACTGAAAGTCAGGCAAACAACCTAAAGTCCCCATAGTCCCCATAGTGAACTATGGGGACTTTCAGTTGTTTGCCTCTTCCTGCTTTCTCCAAACATCCACTGCCAAAAGTATTCACTCACCCATTCAAATCATCGAATCCAGATTCCAATCACTTCCATGGTCAAGGGTCTATAGAATAAAGAATAGGCATGCAAACTGCTTCTAATAACATTAGAGAGCTTCATGGAATGGTTTCCATAACCAAGCAGCTACATTCAAGCCTTACATCACCAAGTGCAATACAAAGTCGGATGGTGGTGGTAAAGCACATTGCCAATGGACTCTAAAACAGTGGAGACATGTTCTCTGGAGTGATGAATCATGCTTCTCTGTCTGTTTTTGGTGGTTGCCAGGAGAAGAGTAGTTGTCTGACAAGTAGTGCAAACTTTGGAAGAGGGGAGGATTCTGGTGTGGGGCTATTTTTCAGAAGTTGGCCTCTGATCTTTCATTTGAGTGAAAAGAACTCTTAATGGTTCAGCAAGACATTTTGGACAATGTCATGCTCCCAACTTTGTGGGAACATTTTGGGGATGGCCTCTTCCTGTTCCAACATGACTGCACACCAGTGGACAAAGCAAGATCCATAAAGAATGGATAACTGAGTGTGATGAGGAAGAACCTGACTGGCCTGCACAGAGTCCTGACTCAACAGAACACCTCTGGGATGAATAGGAGCGAGTACTGAGAGCCAGGCTTTTTCGTCCAATGTGTCTGAGGTCAGTGTCTGACATCACAAGACAATACTGTGAGGAAGGATGGTTTATTTCCCATAAACACACTCTTGAACCTTCTGGAAAGCCTTTCCAGAAGAATTAAAGTTGAGAACATTTTGATAAAAACCTCAAATTTCATTTGGGGGCAATTAATTTGTCCTCATCTGTAAAGATGTACACTAACTATACTATGCAAGCTATGTACATAGTTAAATAAAACAGTAGTTTAATTTATTATCGTGCTCTTCTATTACCATTTTTCACTGTTTACTTACTTTAGGTATTTCACAACAGACTGGTACTTTATGCACAGACCCAAAATGCACACAGGTTTATTGATTCGCTGAGCTGACACCTCATCATCGCCTGCCTCTTCTTATCCAGCTGCCAAATTCCCTTGAGGGTAAATGAAAGATCTCATAATGAGAAATGTCACCTTTCCTCACCCCAAGTGGGACAAAAACAATTTGCTTCAAAACATGGAAAATATTCTCAACATGGTGAGCTAAGTTTAGTATTATGGCCTTAGGCAGAAAAGACTAGTCAGACAGATTTTGCAGATGAAATCAAAGTAGTGCTAGGGCACAAGGGAGGCTATAAAACAGTGAGGACACAGTCTTAAATTCTAATAAATAACTAATAAAAAAATGAAGGCACACAACACTAGTAAGCATCATTTAAGTAACATAAGCAGCACCTCTAAGGATATAACGGGAAGATCTGCTGATGTTAGGCAGATGCACAATAGCAACAATGTTAGCTCATGAGGTAAGCAAAAGTATTATATAAGTATTATATGCATATGCAAATAAAATCTTAAACAGTCAATTAATTTACTGGATATGTAAAAACAAGTGAATCAAAGATATTCATGGTTAAAAGCAGTATACAGCATTTTGCTTCAATGTATATCTGGTGTGCATGCAGTTAAGGCTTAGAATCGCTGTTACTTTTTTTTTTTTTAACAGATGACCAAAGATGGTATTAAATAATGTTTAAGTTAATTAACATGGTGGTTTTCCTATGAGTAAGGTTAAAACCTTTTTGCTGGGTGTCACAGTGGTTGTTTCTATGCAAAAAAAAAAAAAAAAGTGTTCATGTTAGTCTGGAATTGCAGAGATGTTTGGACAGGATTTCTGTCAGCCTCTCTTCTCAGCTTGAATAAATACAGAAGTTCATTTTCATGTTTTACAACAGCAGAGCTGTGGTGCACTTGTACTGTCTGGTTAGTTTGTGACTGACAGTTGGCTACAAAGTACTCAGACATTTTTTTTTCTAGAATTTTACATTTAATCAAATCGCCTGAGGCCATCTAAACCTGTATACCTCATTAATATTCCTAAACAAGCTTTCAGCAACTCTAACGCTGCACACTGATAATCAAGGACATGACACACAGCTTATACGTGGGCTCTGAAAACAGAGGGACTGCCCACCACTCACAGTAATTTCAAGTAATGAAAATATTGACCATATGGTGGAAAGTGGGTGCGCTGTTATGGTAACGCATTTTAATAAAATGAATTAGTACTGTGGACGGAAATTACAGACATGTTTTTTTCCATGTGTATGAAAAGATGGGACATGTAAAACAAGGGTTATTTTCTTAACCTTCTTGCTATAGGCTGCGGTGTGAAAAAAAAGAATAAACAAATAAACATCAATATTTTATCCAAGCAAAGTACAGAGGCTGTCAGAAATCCTGTCCAAATCTCCCTGCTACAGTAATTTTAGACAAACACTCCTGTCTTCACAGATATTATAGAAGATATCTAATGTTAGACACTGGATCTCTTGTAGACATGGTTTTAACTTGTGTGCCAGTTAAATAACCCCATTGTTTAACCCTTACTAGCACAAGCACAAATGTGGACTGTGTATAACAATATAAATGAAATAGTGTATAACAAATATAAATATCAACACATTGAATACTACTGAATTTTATTATTAGATATTTCCCTAAACTGAATGAATGGATGCAAAGTTATGACTCTTTTTAAAAAGAGGTAGCTCTAAATCCAAGAGCGGCTCCTGAAAAAAGACTTGGTTTCTGTGCTTCTGTGTGGCCTACCTAAACAGAGCACAAAACACAACACAAAGCACCCTTTTTAATCTCTTTTGAAAGTACAAGATCATATTATGAACTGGCAGAGATTAATCCGCAACTGGAAAACTAACCTACATTTGTATGCAGAACAGGCTTTTGACTTCAAAAGTAAGGTTACAGCATTTTTATTCAAGCTCGCCTCTGTTCCAAGCAGCCAGGGTCACCTTACCTAACATCCAAACATCCAACTTTAACTGAGCTGACAGATCTGAAATGTAGTGCAGACAAAAGCACATTCAGTAAAAAAGATGACTGTTAGCTTTTTACTTCATTTGTATATAAAAAAAAAAGACCTCGCAAAAACAAAGTCAAATGAAATGCTCCTAGAATGTGCAGTCACTAAATACATATTTCTTGAAATACTGTCTGTGTCCGAGACCTTATAATAAAGGCTATAAAGGCAGTATCCAGCAATCATTCATTGTAAAATGTGCAAAGGTACTAAGGTTGTCACAATACTGCAATCTAAAACTCAATCCTGACATTATTTTTCATACCACAGGGAAGATTTTGACCCCTTCCTGCAACAATGGCCAAGAAGTAATATTTCAAAAAAGTGCACTTGTTAATTTTCAACTAATTTTCCCACTTATAAGTTATGCTTAACAAAATAATTTTTTAAGCTTAAGTGTAGTGGTTTTATTTGTTTTAGAAATTATTTAGATCATTTCATTACAGATTGTGATGGTAAAATATATTTTACTGCCTACTAATAATTAAGATTACAACAATAAATGTTTAATAAACTCCATTTTTCAGACAGCTTTTTTGGAGACAGTGCAGTTAATATAACAGAAATCGGAAATACTGGAAAATCCAGTGGGCTCAGCTGTTTGTGTGTGTAGCTGGGATTCTGAGCATGCGTCTTTGGCTGGCTTTTCCAATGCTGCATCACAAATATCAATGGGAAAGTATGGCAGAGTACAGCGACACCACCCTGTTTATACTATCTTTATACTAGACAGCATAAAGTTGGAATTCAGTGAATGAATCTAAACATCATGAGCTTAAATGCAAACTAATCTCTGCTACACTTGATGTAACCTAAATCTGACATGGGTACCACAACCCCTGTGCACCAGTCCAACACAGTGCTGTACTGTGAATTCACCACAAACTAACCTAATTATCCTGCACATAACTGCCCAGTATTTTCATGCAACATTTGAATAAAACAAGTTTGTATAGCTTTATTTGTTTTGGAGGACTTTTCACAAAATGAAAATACATAATTTATCAAAACACATCATATACAGATCCAATATGTGATTAAAATAATGACATTACATGTGATCTTTCAATTCCAGTTTATCAAGCATCATTGAGCGATCCTTACCTTTAAATATAACCCCTCTTCTTCCTCTTTTGTCCTGTCTGTCTTCCTACACCTTTCTTCATCTCTGAGTGAAGTTAGCTCTCATTTTTGTCTCTCCCTGGGAAATAGAGCAGCTGGACCCTTAGCTAGAAACACACTGCGTGACAATCTGCACACAAACAGATCGTGTATTTGCTGATGTTTGTTGAGCTAATAGAAACGTTGAATTTGAAATTACCTGACAATAAATAAAACCCATCACTCCCTTCATGCTTCCTCCTCTTCTGTAGCGGTAGCTAGATTCTGAAGTGCTGCGGACACAACATACGGACACCTGCACTCCCTCCAGCCAACTTTAACACCTGAATATAAACAGTATAAATGATACTGTTTAGCCTAAAATAATAAGCCTGTTTTGAAAATGTAATAAGTAGAAAGTACAGATACTTGTTTAAAAATGTAGGGAGCAAAAGTAAAAAGTTTTTAGAAAAATAAATACTCAAGTACAGATACCTGAAAATCCTACTTAAGTACAGTAACACACAGTAACAGCACTTATATCGATCCACCAAATCAACTGTGTATCTCCAAGGAATGAGTTAGGAAGGGATTAGCTCCTGGCCCTTGATTAGCATTTTTTGCTTACACAGCATGACACCATCCATCTCTTAGCAGCTGCATTTATATCTATTTGACCTCTAAGAGATGTCTCCTAAGACCAACCCCCTTGACCTCATCTAAGGTCAAATTTCTCCACAGTCCCCAAGTATTTTCTCAGGTCTTCAACCTTCATTAGTTCGAACAAGTCTATTAGGTCCATCCTGTTGCTACAGTCATATGATATCATGAAATGTAACAAAAGGCCTCCTCCTCTATTTGGAGAGTTCCCATCACTCTCATGGGCTTGGTGTCCACATAAGTCTCTGTCCTGTGCTTTCAATAACTCAAGCAGAAACCTATCAGCAGAGCGGTAGATCAGGTAACACCAGCAAGGGTGCAGTTCTTATTTGTGCAAACCAAGGTCACTGAACCACATGGATGCTGGATCAATCAGACAGATTAATGAAGCACAACTTGCTGACATGACGAATATTGACACCCTTATTACATCTTGGTCCTGCAGTCCACAACACTGCTTAAATAAATCTGGCCCAAGTAGAAGGAGACGGGCAAACTCCTGAACCTAATCCTTCACTTGGTAAACACACTAGAAGAAGAGCTTAAATAAGGAAATGTGTCTCTCCCTGTAATTTACTAAATCCAAAAATGTCACAGAATTAAAGCTCATGGTGTAAACAGAGGTTGCAAGCAGTTTGAGTTACAGTATCCTCAAAAACTGATCAATATTTATAAGATGATAAAAAAGTGGATTATCAGGAGCAAGACCTAAACATTTAAATACCTAATGACTATATTTATTGATTCAGTTCAGTCATACTGAGCCTAGTTTTTTGGTTATTCCTCAGTCACACCGGACTTAGGAATAACCAGTCAGCTACACACCTTGCAACCCCCAGATTTCCATAAAAACACTCCTGAACCTTCTGGAAATCCTTTCCAGATGAACTGAAGCTGTCATAGTTGCAAAAGGTGGATCAACATCATATTAAATCCTATGGATTAAGAATGGGATGTCAAGCTCACATGCGTGTTAAGGCAGACAAACAAATACTTTTGGCAATATAGTGTGAAAAAAATCCAGTAAAGCATGTCTGTAGAAAACACAAAATCACAAAGGTAATTCTTCACTGTTTTCCAATATTTAATACTTCAAACAGATAACTGAAAAAAACACCTGAAATAATGATCTAAAAATAAACAGTAGTTATAACCCTACAGCATATTGGCTATCAATTTAAAATTTCAGCACATCAGATTGTGCTTTTGTTTAAACTTGTGGTTTCACTCTTGATTACTAATTTTCATTTTAGTTAAAGAATTACCTAAGTAGTTACTAACTAGTCACTTGGTTTAAGGAATCACCCATTTTCATTTGAAAAGTCCACACAGTATAACAGGAAATGCATAACGTTCAAAAACAGAATTAAACCTCTGCAGTAGGTATAAATCCCATGCCACCTTGCTTTTACCTAAATTAGCTGGTTTTCTTAAATGCTTAAAGCACCTCAAACGTCACATCTCTTGCCCAGATTCTGGTTGTATTTCTGACAACAGGGCCAGAACAAATGGCATCCTCCAGTTTTAATCAAAGGGAGGATTAACCTTTTCTATCAGCGGTGCCTCTTTTAGCAAAATATGGAGTTGAGATTTAGGATTATACCTGTGAAGCCATACTTTAGCTCATTATTGGACTTGGATGTTCAGACCTGTATGACACCCCTTATATCACTGGCATTAGGTTACCATTAATGACTCAGTAATCCTTCAAATCTCTCTAAAGAAATGCACCTCAACATGAACCTCTGGAAATTAATGTATTTGTAGAGCCTTCACAGGTAATGATCCTCCATATTTTTAGAGACAACCTCACCACTTAAGAGCAATACCTGGCCATTTAAGATAAATACCAAAACGTTGATTTTGATTTTCCATTTCAGTCACACAGCAGACATAAAGCTGCATAGTGCCCAAACTAGTTTCCTAAATTTCTACCAACAAAGAACAGCTGTTTACTCCCCATCCATTTTCTATAAGTTGGCTTATAGATCAGTTGCCCAGTTAAACAGTTATTATCCCAAGGCTTTACAACACAGAGCAACAGCAAAAGAATATAAGGAAACATACAAAATTTAAAGAGACCATAAGGACCAGTTATGGTCACAATATAGCCTTTTATATAAATTAAGGTGCATCACAATTACTGATTATGAATAACCATGACAATAATACATCTGTAATTCTTCTTTCTGTACAGTTTCATTGGTACAGTTATGGCTACACTCTTTTACGACCTGCTTGCAATGAATGTATTTAATGTATTGCAGAGACAGTACTAACTAGGACTGAAAAGAGAAACCATATTTTTTCCATATTAGCTTCTCCGCATTGGCTCCCTGTTAAATCCAGAAATGAATTAAAAATCTTTCTCCTCACTTACAAAATCTTGATTAATCAGGCCCCATCTTACCTCAAAGACTTCATAGTACCTTATTATCCTAAGAGAGCACTTCACTTTCAAAATGCAGGCTTACTTGTGGTTCATAGTTTTTAAAAGTAGAACGTGAAACAGAGCCTTCAGCCACCAGGCCCCTCTCCTGTGCCACCCAGTTTGAATTCAGGAGACAGACACTTCTTTTTATGATAAATCTTATAGTCAGGGCTGGATCAGGTGACACTGAACCCTCCCTTAGTTATGCTGCATTAGACTGCTGGGGTGCCTCCTGTAATGTAATGCATTTCTTTATTCTTCTTCTTGGTTTCTCATTTCACTTTCTATGTGTTTAAACACCACTGCTGTGTTTAATCATTACAAATTACTAAGCTCTGGCTCTCTCTTTGCCTTTTGTCCTGTCTTTCTCTGCTCTCTCATCTTTCTCCTCACCCCCAAAACACCCAAAACTGCCTCTCCCTCTGTCTGGTTCTGCTGAAGTTTTCTTCCTGTTAAAAGGGAGTTTTTCCTTCTCACTGTCACCAAGTGTGTGCTCATAGGGGGTCGTCTGATTAGGGTTTCTTTCAAATATTGTCGGGTCTTTACTTTACAATATAAAGCACCTTGAGGTGACTGTGTTCAGAACTCGCGCTATATAAATAACACGTAATTGAACTTAATAAAGAACCAAGCTAAGCTGGTTCATTATAGGGTCAAACAAGGATCAGACAAATCTTAATGAAACCTTACTCAAGCAACATCCTAATCAAACTTCCAATGCTTCCAAAATTAAAGTTGCTTTAGCAATGGAGGAATTTAACAAAAAAAACACTTTAATCTAAGTATTTATTATCGTAACCAAGTGTGCCCAGTATTTAATTGTGTGACAGTTTTGCTTTAATTTACGGTGACAAAAGACGAGGTAGAAAACCAGTAAAGAAAACCGGTGTTCTGGTAACAAAAAGCAAGTCTCCCTACCTAAAGGCTTTTGCTAAAGCCTGCACTGGCTGTTGCAATAAACTGTTCTCTGCACCCAAAATAACTTCCTGAGCACCGCTGCAAATCACAGTAAATGGTTTTGACTATTACAAGATTATTATTCGCTCCGCCTCTAGCGTTTATTTGGCGTGGAGAGGAACATTTTAACGGAGCACGCTTTCCGTTCAGAACTCAGCGGCAGTATGACTGACTCGTATTTCATAGTGAAACAGACTTAGCGGTTGGACTTCCCGTGCTGATGCTCCAAAGACGCTTTAAAACATTACGCTTCCACACGGCTCGATTAAATACCAAGTAAACCCAGTTCATAAGTGGCAAAGTCAGCCAACTTAACGAGTTTACTCTACCATTTTGAAACAAAAGCAAGGCTTCAGATAATAAAGTGCTCTGTGCGTTTCAAAACAAATTATATGCTTCACTGTGAACTTCCAAAACAGAAGCTAACACGAACTACTGAAGTCGGAAGTTAGCACCGGTGGAGTGAAAGAGAAACTGAGGGAGAAAGTATAAAGTACCTGTCTAAGGCGTTGTCCTCTTTCATGCTTTCTGTGCTGTCGAAAACCTTCCTATAAAGCCATGGAGGGCTTGGAAGTTTCTTTCTCTCGCTGTTGTTGAGTTGGTAACCAGGAAAGCCTCTGGTTAGCAACGAGACCTGTCAAACAATGGCGGAGCCAAGTACGGCAAGCGGGAGGTCGACACGTGCTTTTCGTTGACGTTTAGTGTTTTGGAAGGTTTCGTTTTGCAGCTGAGTGTCAGGGGAGAGTGTCCCACCAAAATAAGAGCACACCAAAGACTTTAAACTGTTAAAAAGCACCCAGCATTGTAATATAATGTTCTTTTGACGAGTTAAGCTTTCCTTCAAAACTGTTTTTAAAAGTAAAGACGTATTTAGGCGTCATCCTGCAACTGAAGGGCAATTTAGGCTTAAAACAAACAAACAAATAAACAAATAAATCAATAAATACATTTTTTTAATCCTTTGAAAATCAGAATTTCTTATTGTTTAATAAGTTCTTGACCATTAAGTTAATGATAGTCACTCTCATACTAAATACTTATATTAATTTAAACAACTTTTGAAATCTACTTTGTTCAACTTTTCAGTAGTCATAGGTGTTTTTAATTTCAGTATTTATTGTCAGATATTTACTCAGATACAATATTCATATGAAAATTTGAAAATAATACCAATAATATTATAGGGCTGCGCAAGGTTATGACATAAATGTCTAATATATAATAATATAATAAGATTAATAATATTTCATATGTTTTCAACATGTGTTTGTAATGTTTGCTTCATATATATATATACAGTAAAGGGTTGCAAATCAGTGGTAGAATAATCTAGTCTGACAATATTGGACAAATATAAAATATGTCAAAGAGTTCAAACCAATCATGTTACTACCTCTGTGTCATGTGGTCTCACTCTTTTGTCTTTTCCTTTTCAAGGCTAAATAGGTTTCAGGGCTACACACCTATATTATGGGACACATCTTGAAGTGCAAAATTACTGTTTTTTAAAATATGTTGAAGAAAAAAAAATAGTTTAACAATCATAAGATAAATGTGTTAACAAAATCAACGCCAAAAAGCAGATTCATAACTTATTTTAATTTGAAATGCATTTAGTCAAGAATTTGGAACAAGAGAAAAATGCCCTTTTTTTTTTTAATTTTTTTTTTTTTAACTTTTTAAAAATTTTTTTTTTTTATATTTTTTTTTTTTTTTTTTTTTTTTTTTTTTACATTTTCCTTCCAACACTAGGGACACAGAACTGTGTAAGGAGGCTAATCATATGGCCAAAGTCTCCTTACACAGT
>VUQG01009188.1:5947-21399 GCA_015106755.1 Etia nguti | reverse complement strand
GAGTTATTTGGGCATAACAAGGGGCGTTATGCATGGAGGAAAAAGAACACAGCATTCCAAGAAAAACACCTGCTACCTACAGTAAAATATGGTGGTGGTTCCATCATGCTGTGGGGCTGTGTGGCCAGTGCAGGGACTGGGAATCTTGTCAAAGTTGAGGGACACATGGATTCCACTCAGTATCAGCAGATTCTGGAGACCAATGTCCAGGAATCAGTGACAAAGCTGAAGCTGCGCCGGGGCTGGATCTTTCAACAAGACAACGACCCGAAACACTGCTCAAAATCCACTAAGGCATTCATGCAGAGGAACAAGTACAACGTTCTGGAATGGCCATCTCAGTCCCCAGACCTGAATATTATTGAAAACCTGTGGTGTGAGTTAAAGAGAGCTGTCCATGCTCGGAAGCCATCAAACCTGAATGAACTAGAGATGTTTTGTAAAGAGGAATGGTCCAAAATACCTTCAACCACAATCCAGACTCTCATTGGAAGCTACAGGAAGCGTTTAGAGGCTGTTATTTCTGCAAAAGGAGGATCTACTAAATATTGATGTAATTTTTCTGTTGGGGTGCCCAAATTTATGCACCTGCCTAATTTAGTTTAAGTAACTATTGCACACTTTCTGTAAATCCTATAAACTTCATTTCACTTCTCAAATATCATTGTGTTCATCTACTATATGATATATTTAAATGAAATTGCTGATGCAAACAACCAATGATTTATAAAGGAAAATAGTGAAAATTATCAGGGCTGCCCAAACTTCTGCATCCCACTGTATTTTTAAATCCTGGTAGAATTGCAACCAAATAAGTAAGAGCATTTTTTTTTGCATATAAAGATTTAGGAGTTTTATTTGTATATCATGCATTCAGCATGCCCCAGGCTGCAGTTTCCTTCCACTAATGGGTTTTCAAAAATCATGTAAAAGGTGCATGCAACAACAAAAACATAATCCTGACACATGCTTTGCCAATCTGATCAGCTGTTCGTAACACATCCTACGTTGGAATAAACATCATCACATTGTCAGCATGAACTATCACATGGTTTAATGTGGCCATTACCTTTGAAAACCGGGTGTGACATCATTTTTGCAGGATATGTAGTTTTTTGTTTTCCCCTCTGGGGCCTTTCAAAGCTCTACTAGTGGTATTTAAAGTCATGTTTGACTTTGTGGCTTCCTGTATAGTTCCTGGGACACTTTGATTACACTATTGGAAATAGTTTATTTTGATGCACATGCTGTTGTTTTTTGCAAATTGTGCAGAATAATGTCTATTTTTGCTTTTGCAGCAGTTTATAAAAATGAGTGTATATCATTGTCCATTTATAATTTTGAGGGATACACCTTTGACATTTTGACAAAACCCCCCAACAAAATGCAGAGAGCTTCAGTACTGTTTCTGCCATAATTAGAAACACATGAAATTTTACCACCACTCACATGATGCCCCAGTTTCTTGTGTCCTACAACAGCCTTCAGAAATCTAGGCTAGTAGCACTTTGCTATAGCCTATTTTTCACATGTCAGGAAGGAAATTGTGTCAAAATACAATATGGTATTTTAATAATACTGCAAAAAAGGGCAGTGAATAAGTATGAATATATCAAAGAGCAAAGCAGACTTTAAATGTATTTAGCTCAATTTCACTGGAGTTATTGTGTGAGGTTTTAGTTTAAGTTTTTAGTTGATGCAGGACCCATGCATGTTGGCAAGCATGATGGGTGGGGATGTTGGTAAGGCATTTTAAGCAGATCAAGCTACCACTGAAGGCCTTTTAGTGAGCTTATATTTTCCTTGCGTACATCTGAGCTGGGTATTTTCCTTTTCTGGTTTGTTTCAGGTAGCTCCAATTTCTCTTTTCATCCCATATTAGTTATGGGAGTTAGGGCTGGACATCACAGCTGCTTGCATCTCCTCACATTCTGTCAAAGCCTTGTGGTGCTTTGATGGAGCTATAATTTTTTTTGTCAAGTAATGAAACAGATTTTGCGAAATATGTAAGAAAATTGGTCCCATTAAAAATTTAAACAAAGTATTGTCCTCTGTAATAGCTACATTTTTAGGTACTATATTGTCATAGGCTGACATGCTGGTCTCACACTCAGACATCGGCTTGTGTCATTGTTATGCATGTAAATGCATGGTATAACACTTTTGTATTACATAAAAATTTATAAGAATATTATTGCAGAGGGTAAGATATGGTGCAGCCTTATTGTAGATTTTAACCTATTTTACATGGAAAAATGAACCTAGTAATGTACTCGGGGTAGCTGGTGTAACAGTGACCAAAGGCAGACTGGTGCTATGACATATGAAAAACAAATTGTGTAGACATAAAGCATTGCTAGAAAGTCAAGTAAGAGATGATTTCCCATTCAGTTTACGTCAGTCGTATATGAGGAAGCAGACTGCAAAAGATACAGTTTGAGCCTACATGGTAATGAGCTTTAAGACTAGTCATACCTATACAATTTTGTCTGGTTCTTGTTGCCCTGGCTTCCACATGACTAAACCTTTAACATACACTTTTATACTTAATGGATTAAGGAGGTCATATACATAATTTAGATAAAATAGTACTTTAATATAGATAAACAAGTAGCTGTTCTCCCTTCCATTTGACCTTCCTTGGCATGAGGGTATCAAAAGGGCGCACTGATTGCCTCTTCACGTAAAGACTGTCGAGGTCGCAGAAACCCAGACAAGGACTCAGAAGACTTGGAGTACAGCATAAGTTAATGATCTTTAAAAGTCCAAAGTCCAGGCTAGTTGAGAATCATCGTTGTGTTTTGTCGGGATTTAAAGTGTGCTTCATTCACAGCCAAGAAAGGTGTATGTTTTGCGAGTTTTTTTTTTTTTTTAAATGGCAGAGGCTATCAATTTTCCAGTTTCAGTCAGAAAACATTATTGGCAAGTTGGGAATTTTCTGCCCAAGTCTGCCAGGTCATTGTAGCTGTGAGACTTGTCTTTGTAGTCAGATTGTTGATAAATGCAAATATATAGTCAATGCTGGGTACCATACTAATTACTCCCTGTTGACAACAAGTCTTCTCTGTACTTTCCCAGATATAATTTATTAAGTGTCTACACCACACACAGATGAACAGAGCATCTAGCTAATTTGTGTGATGGTCCTCTGGGGCTGTATGTGCCTGTCATCTTTATCCATGACCCATAAAGCCACAGGTGGTTTTCTCATTAGAAGACAGAAACTCTTAGTACATTGGTTGTTGTGACATTCAGCTCCCCCAGAGACTTGTGCAAGCACCTATCCTGTTTTTGTGGCCTGTCTCATCATTACCCTTGGCCAAACACCTTTGCACTGTCAGTTAACAGATTGACTGGAGATAACATTGTTGTGTGATAGCAGGATCTTTAAGGTATGAACAGCATATGTTGTAGGTTTCATAACATAAAGTAGTAAAAGAATAATATGGAGTTAATATTTCAACAACTTCAACTGAATTCATTAAAAACGGAATGATTTTTGCCTTTAGGCCCTTTGAATTTTAAATCCAACATGGGAAGGAATAGAAATGGCTAATTTTAATGACAGTATCATTCCAGGCGTTATATGTACTATTCCATGGGTTATAACTGCATGACTGCAGGTATAGTACACAGTTCATCTGACTTTTTTCAGAATGATAATCACTTCTTTCCCCTCATTTTTTTTTTTTTTAAAGAGTGGGAACATTGTCTATCTTTGCATAATCTGGTCATGACAGAAGTATTACTTGGATTCATTCAGAGAGTTTTCCAAGACGAGAAAATTGTCCCTGCAAAATTATGCAAAACTTTCCAGTGGTTGTGTCTCATTCTGCCTCTCAGTCGGCTTCTGAAGCTGATCAGGTCACTTCAAGAGATGATGCTTGCGATTCCGGTGTTGCATTAGTTTTTGGTAGCATTTCAAAGTGGTCATACCACTCTGAAACACTAAATACACAGTCTGTTATTTTAAGAAAGCCACATCAAGCTGTAGATTAAATGAGAAAGTTAGATGTGTTTATGGCATAGATTAAGTATTATTAAGAAGTAACTGTGCAACAGCAAGAAATGTTCACTTTGCTTCCGTGTCTATCCTGATATAAAGTGTCATTCATTGTCTTGACATTGGGCAAAGTGAGGCAGCTTTGGTGTCGTCCAGTGTCTTTGACTAGTCAAACTTGTCCAAGAAAACTGTGATGGCTTACTTTACTTTTACAGAGGGAATCTGAATTTCACACTTATAGTGCTGTTGTTTTTTAGCCTTACCTTTTTCTTAGTTAGTAACAGAAATATAGCCTAATATTTTTTATTTTATGTAAGTGTGCCCCAAAACCCCAAGATTATTCATTCCTGAGTATTCACCACTAAGGAAGTTTTAAAGTATAGTACCAGTGTGAATGATGCTTGCAAATGGTTTTCTTCTTGTGAATCTGACCTTCTCAGTGGCTCTGTTTCTTAGAAATGGGACCATAGTCGAATGACTTGGCCTAACCAAATTAACCCATTCCAGTGAGTAGGGCTCTCTGAACTACCATGTGATTCACAGGAACAAACAGGGTTACATTTTATCAATATAATCTTTCACTGAAGCCAGGTTAGCCCGGTTATGTAAATATTGTCCTTTCATTGTCTCTCTATGGGGGTGTTTGTTTGCCTGCTGTAAAGGGATACAGATGAGAGCGTCTTGTTCATTCATTGTTAGTGGGCTCCAAAGGTAAAAAAAAAAAAAAAGTGTAATTGGATACAAGTCTTTCAAAATCTCGACAAAGAAAGGGCCAACACCCTTAGATCACAGAACAGGAAGAAGATAAACGATTCATTCCTTTTTTAAAGCAGTTGTGTGGGAATATCATATTTGTTTGCTTCCACTGACATAAAATGTTTTTGTATTTACATTTACACAAAATAGTTATTTTGTTACATGCAGACATCTAGGTTAAAGGCAACATGAGCTTTTCACATGTGAGATTTATTGGTGCAAAGTAGAGAACTGATCTGCTGGCAGTTTCCCCTTATACTCTCAATAAATCAATCCTCGTTTTGAGCTGTGAATATCAGAAAGTATCCACATTTCACCTCTTACACTGGTGCACAAGTGACACAGAGAGTGTAAAGGAGGGTGTAAAAAAAACTGCCTTTAGTTGGCGGAAGTTCACATAGACCTCCTAAAAGTCAACCAACACCTTTCAAAGGTGTTAGGCTTTCCTTTGTTCACTTTTCTCTACAATGTAGCTCAGAAAGTTTAGCTCAGAAAGAATAGAACTTATTAATGTGATGTGGCTGTGTGAATCTATGTCAGGTTAATGAGATTCAAATAGTTAAAGGAATCTTTGGCAAAAGTTTTTACAAAAGTTAAAATCTGGAATTGGTGCTTTTCCTGACTCTTTGTTATATTACATGTCTACAGCAGCAGGAAACATCCAATAGTGTCTTCTGTCCAAGAGCGTTGCTTGCATGCAGGCATGTGACACAAGACTAGTAACTTTATTATTTCTAAATTGTGCTTCGTATGGAGATTGGATTGATCACTGCCTAACAACATAAGTAACTTTGTACTTCTCTTAAAACACAATCAGTTTTCATTAGCAGTTAATCTACAATAGTTTAAAAGTAAAGAGCCAAATCGAATAACCCCAGGCGCTGTGAATAAGAGACACTTGAATAAGTGCATCAAAAGCTGAAATCCATCTATTTTTTCCACTCCACGTAATTGTAGTTGAAACACAGAGAGTATATAACAGCCACAAAACAGAGAGTGGTTACTTTAATGTTAGTGTATCTATAATAAAAAACAATACTGCAATTTCACATCTGATGCATCAGACAAGAAGCACAAATAATTTTAATAACATGAATATCAGTTGCCCTTTTAAGGGCAATTGATGTGCTTGGCTAGCTTTAAATAATTGCACACAGGTTTTGTAGGTGCAAGAGTTGTTCGCAAAATAGCTGCACAGCTGATGATCTTTTTATATGCTTCCATGCTTGTGGTTGATGGTTTGTATTATAAGAAAACTTGTCCCAAAAGACAAATAATAAATGATCAAGTTAGTTTACATTTCAATTTATATGAAGCAAAATTAGATAATTGTAATTTTTTTCTGTTGCATTTAGTGTTTTACTCATTTTTAACATATCCAATTAAAGTAATCTTTTCTAGCGGACCATGGTTGAATATTTTTTTTTTAATTTTGAATTTTTTTGATTACAAATAATACAACTAATATAATAATCACATACAAATAATAATCACAGATTCCTCTGCCCGTTAACAAATAGCAAATTTTTCACTAATGTTCATCATAAATATCTTGTTTTTCCTAAATTTATTCGGTTAGTTGAGCAGCAAGAGATAAAATCAAAGTACAGAGGTAAAATTTGGATATTTCTTTCATAGCAAATAACTCAGGAAAATTAACTGACTAATTGGCCCTTGCCTCTTGCTACATTTTTGTTCTAGTCATACCACCAGCTCCATTTGTTGCTTGTTGCTGCTAGTTAACTTGGCCCCCTGAATTGTTTTACATGGTTTGGAGACATTTCTCTCTTCTTTTCATTGGTTAACTGGACAAAAAAAAGAAAAAAGTTTTAAATGCTCTACAAAAAATATATCTGCATGTTCCAGCTTGAACGATCCACAAATAAACCAACACAGGTAGGTCCGGTTTACTTGTCTCTGTGCACATTTTTTTGTGGTAACATCTGTAGTGTACATCTGTATTCACAGCCCAAAAATATGCAAGTCTGTACTTCTCCTAATTTCACAAAGGCGATTAATCATGCCAGGAAGTTTCAGCTAACACAAGAGGCAGCTGTTTATTTTGGAAAGGTTAAAAAAACCTCCAAAACAAATAAATGTGCAGCAAAATTGATAAAGTCAGATAAAATATAAACACAATGTGTTTGCGTCCATTCATGAAAACATGGTGAGTTGAAAGAAGGAAGAAGTGGAAACAAAGAGTCAGAAAGTGGTGCCAGATTAGAAAAAACTATTTCCCTGCTATCTGATCCTGATGTGCCTGAGCTGGTGAAAGGGGAGAGTAAATTTTAGAACACATAAGAAAGAGTAATTAAGCGCATCACACAGCTGATGCTTTAAGCTCAAATTCATTTCAAGCATTTAAAAAAGCCTATAGGTAGTGTTGGCCCAACAGAAAATCATCAGTTTGTCCACCATGTCAAGTACAGGAACGTAAATCGAGCAAAACAACTGTGTTTTTAGAAAAGCTTTTTTTTGAATCACTAATCTGAATAGACTCTCTGTTCCTAGTCCCTGTTGTAAATGAGTCACTTGGTCCCACTTTTGGCTCACTAAACAGGCTATGGATGGTGTGTTTATGTTTGTGTCTGCTTGATATATTGTTGCTCATGGGTGGTACTGTACTTGTGTTAAAGCCCCCATCCTTGCCCCTTTTCCTCCCCTCAGCCCCAGCAAACTTTTGCAGGGCAAAGATTTAAAGCACAGTTGTGGTAGTGTTTTAATATGACTGAAGTCTCACTTGATCACTTTTTCCAGCGAGAGGAGCCCTTTTAGCAGCCTTGTTAGAATAATTCTATTTTATGTGTGCAACAGAGCTGGCATGTGTAAATATGAGGAAGTGGTGACATGATCTGCTTCACCAAAATGCTTCTTGAGGTCTTCCCTTTTACAATGATGGTTGCTTCCTTTGTTCTTTATTTCTTTCCGTCACACCATGTGCTGTATTTGTAGCTGTTAAGCAACAATTAATTATTCATTTTATAGTTGAAAAACATGCTCACATGTTTTTGGCCAGCAAGCCTTAGCTTTACATGTAATGCTGAATTCCAAGTACTAGGCTCATTTGGTTTTAATAGCTGTGTCCCACTTTGGAAAATACCTGGTAGATAGTCGCTTCAGTTATTTTGTGGCAGGATTAGAATGGCTTGTATCAAATATAGAAAATAGCTGTGTGTGTGTGTGTGTGTGTGTGTGTGTGTACATATATATGCAATACTAACGAAGGCTGTGGCATTTACACATGCTCAAAGTGTGATAAGAAAATTCTTCCATTCCCACATAATTACTAGCAGCCCAGACTGATGATAGAAGGCAGGACAGATCCATGTTTTCATGTTGTGTATAACAAATTCTGGCCTTACCATCCAAATGTCACAGCGGAAATCAAGACTCATCAGACAAGTGCTGCTCAGTGGGTGATTTCTCCATTTTAGACTGTAGAGATGGCTGTGTGGGTTTCTGAAATACTCAGACCAGCCTATCTGGCACCAAGAGCCATGCCCCGTTCCAAGTCATCTAAATCATCTTTCATCCTCATTCTGATACTTTGAACCTTAGATTGTCTTAACAATGTCTACATGCGTGAATGCATGACGCTACTGCCATGTGACTGGCTGATTAGATATTTGCTTTAAGGGGTAGATAAACAGGTATACCTAATAATATGGCATGTGAGTGTACAGGTTACTTTATTATTTTGAGAATTAGTTTGTTGTTTCCCTTTGCTTGTGTGAGATTATTTCTGAGTAAGCTGATTCATAGACCGAAGGTCGTTCGCACCCAGCTGACTCAGTGACAGCTAATCTCTGATCTGTCTCGCTTGTGAACTGTTAACACATTGTTGTAAATGCTGCTCTGTTTTGCTCCCAGCATACTATGTTTTCGTACGCAGCTGGGATGTCACGTAGCTGGTCCATGGGGTACCATCGGCATTCTCTTTATTTATTTATTTTTTTTTACACTTCTTTTTTTAGTTGTGTTTTGTATGTTGCGTTGGAATTGTTGGGTGATTGGGTCAAATTATTTCCCAGACATCAGCGGGAATAAATCCGATGCCAGGTGTTGCTGCTGCTGTTGTAGACAACCCAGCTTACAACCTGTTTATTTGGCCCTGTTTTGCTGGCCTAAATGAACAGGCCTCTGAGCAGATTCGAGGTGAGATGAGGTACTGATGTGCAGTTTGTTGTCCTGCCAACCAGTCGGTCTGCCAGTGTATTTAGCTGCTGCTGGCCTAGGCTGAGCTGGCTGCGCTAGGGCATGACTGCTGGCTGACTGCCCTCCTGACAGGGGTGGGGCTGACTTAGTGCTCAGCTCTGACCTTCATTCTGATTTATGAGCTCCTCTTCTCTGCCTGGTTCCCTCCCATCCTCCCCCTTTTGTTGACCCATCCATGTGGTAGAGCAGAATTCGTCTCCAGATGTACATCACTCTCCCAGAATCACAAGCAGGGCCTCCCGCCTGCATCGCGTCGTATAAACAAACTAATGAAATGCAGCAGATGCGTGAGTTCATCTTCTAGTTGGTGCTAAGATTTTGCTGTTACTGTGCACACTACAAAAAGAAAACTTAACTTGAACTTAAAAGGCATGATTTACTTGCAGAATGTTATTTTCTCAGAGTATATGAGCTTTTGTGATATTTTTTTGTTGTTTTGATTGATGAGGTTGTGAAGCAACCTGAATTACTTGGTCAGCTAGCTTGACAGTCTACTCCATCAAACTGTAGAAATTAGGATTATCTGTGTTTGGCCCTGTCTCCTCTGCTTATTCCATAAGCGATGAATCCCTGCCTCACACTGTGATGTTTTTTTTTTTTCTTCTTCCATCTATCCATCACTTTCTCTTTCTTTACATTTACCTCAGATCTGTGAGCCTTTGTCTAATAATACTGATTTTGAACCAGAAACCCCTTTTTGTGTTGTAGCTCAAAAGTGCCACTCCGTGACATGTTTTTTGTGTATTTTTACACCTTCTCAGCAGATAACACTCATGTTTGTATGGAAGGTCTCCCATCAACATCGATATGAATCTCATGGTTTTTGCTGTTATTAAAGCTTCAGAGAGCTGTGAATTATTAATTAAATCTTTCCAGTCTGAAATAAATCTTCAGTGGTTTGATCTGCGGTTTTGCATCATGCAACATGCTGCTCTATTAAACGGAATGCACACACAGGCTTGCAGGTCTGGCCAGGCATCCGGTACAGACCACACCCAGCAGCAGTCTAAGCCGGATGTCTGCATGTAAATTGACTTAGTGCTGTTCACTAGCATTATGAATCACATTTTAACTTCTCTTGGGGTGGAGTATGTGGAAATGGATATGAATGTCAGCACTGCAGTCTGATTCACATCATTTTATTTTTCACAGGGGTGAAGTGTGCGGAAAAAGCTTGTGAGGTGAAGGAAGCTGCTGTGACTCGCATCTGTTCATATATTGGTCCTAACCCTAAGAGATCTTGCTTCCTTCTTTTTCTTCATCACAATAAGAGGAGGCTTGGGCTCCCTCTAGGTGCGAAACTCGCCATGTGCCAAAACAGGAGAGGATGTACCACTATCCCTTAAACAGCCAAATCTCTTTTAACCCTTACCCTCTAGTCTGGGGACTGTCCTAATCCTCCACATTGCCCACTAGCCAAAATGAGGAAGGTGGTGGCATGGACAGCAGAGGATGTTTCCCAGTGGTTGAGCAAAGAGGGAATGCCAGAGTACATAGATGCCCTCCAGCAGATGAATGGCCCTGCTTTACTTGGGCTCACAGAAGCAGATTTCCAAAAGCCTCCTCTCTTACTGGTGTCGTCTGATTGTGGGCAGCAGCTGTTGGAGCGACTGGAGACACTAAAGCTAGAGACGCACATGGAGGCTCATAAAAACGGCCACGCAAATGGGCACGTTGGTGGAATATCCAACGGAACTAGTAAGTCCCACAGAAATGGCACACTGAAGGAATTCCAGGACATGATTCAAATTCCAATCCCTACAGTGGAGGCTACACGCTCCCCATTCCCTGCTGAGTGGGGGAAGACGGGCATAGCATTCCTTTATGCGGTGGTGTGCTTTGTCACCACCACTGTTGTCATCTCAGTTGTCCACGAGAGAGTCCCGCCAAAGGAGCACACTCCACCACTGCCCGATAAGTTCTTTGACTGGTTTGATAGGATAGAGTGGGCCTTCTCCATCTGTGAGATAAACGGCATGCTCCTGGTGGCGCTCTGGCTCATACAGTGGATACTCCTCAAACACAGGTACAGTCACCGTCTCAGTTAGATGTAAACTTTTAGCTTGTCAAAGCTAAAATTTTATTTAAATGGACATATATTATTCTTTTACTTACTTTCTTTCTCTTCCCTCTTCTTTTTTTCTCCAGGTCAATAATAGGCAGGCGGTTCTTTTTCATTGTGGGCACACTCTACATGTACCGGTGTATTACAATGTACATCACTACTCTGCCTGTTCCTGGGATGCATTTTAAATGTGCTCCAAAGGTATGATATGTTAATTTTTGAGTGTGAATGGTTTGTTTCTTAACTGATTTTGGAACAAATGTTGTCCCCACTGATCACTGATTGTATGTGTCCATCTATTTTTGCCAGAGGAGAGTCAAGTAGTTGCTCAACTTTCTTTGGGTTCCTATTTTGCAAATGCTAGGAAAGCATTTTCATATCCCCTTACCGGAAGCCTTTATATCAGGGATGAGAAACAAGAGGCCAAAGGGCCAGAATTGGCCCACTGGTCGATTTTTGAAAAAAAAAAACTATCTCGGGTATTAAATGTGTAGTTAAAGCTCTTTGACACTGCTGAAAAAGGGGAGTTTCACTTACCTGGCCCACTTGAAAACAAAGTTGGCTGTATTGGGCCCATGATGTAAAATGCGTTTGACATCCCTAAATCCAGGCTTTCTTTTAGGTTAATATCTTCTTTTACCTAGCTTAAAATATTAATTTAGGATCATGCTACTAAAGCTTAGGTCATGTAGCCTACACTGCTTATATTGACATGTTTGGGGGAAATGTGAGGGTCAGGATTATAGTTACTGAAAACAAATAAAATAAAGGTAACCCATACAAATCATTGGAACCACACAGCTTTTCTGCCCCCATAGTGTCTTACACCCTTACTTTTTGCTGTTATGTAAAAATACTAAACCACTTCCTCCGGTGTTGCAGCAAAGCCTGAAGAAGTCGGTCTTCAAATAACAAACATCGGTTTGTTATTTGACTCTGTATGTTAAAAGAGAGTATAATATTCACATAACGTTATGGATAATAACAGGTACTACAGCATTACAGTTCTTTTTTCATGGTTAAAACCTTTCAAAGGGATTCATCATTTATTGTTACTTTAAATTTTGCTACTTAAACTATAGTCATGTGAAGAAACCTTTCACAGGACTCTGCATTCCTGTGGAAAACGTAAGCCCCCCCCCCGAATTCACTAGCTTGCAGAACCACTTTTAGCAGTAATGACTTGTTTTCTGTTCGACTTTATCAGTCTCTCATATCAATGTGGGAATATTTTGTCTCACTCATCTTTACAGCATTGCTTTTACTGGGGTTTGTGGACATTGGTTTATGCACAGCTCTTTTAAAGGCTCGCCACAGCATTTCTATTAGGTTGATGTCTGGACTTTAGATGCTGCAATGACCCAGTTAGATTCTTTCAACTTTCAGCTTTTCTGTTATAGATTTGCTGCTGTGCTTGGGTTCCCTGACCTAATTTAGGTCAAGCTGTCAGACAGATGTCTTCACACCTGACTTTAGAACACTTAAACAAACAGAGGAGTTCATGGTCAGCTCAATGACTGCAAGGTGTGCGGGTCCTGTGGCTGCAAAACAAGTCTAAATCATCGCCTCTACACCACTTTGCTTGACAGTTGGTGTAAGGTGTTTGTCTTGACATGCTGTGTTTGGTTTTTGCCAAACATCTCCACTGTGGTCTTATTTCTGAAGTCCCGTGGTTTGTTCAGATGCATCTCTTTAGAGAAAAGAGGCTTTCTCCAAAAACAAAAAACACACAAACAAAAAGAATACCTGAATGCACCACACCAGCAAACTGCCCAAATCTCTGCTTTTATAGGAATTTTTACTTGCTGATGATTTATTAATCAGATGTATTTGATTAGCAGGACCTGGCTGCTACTAGCCTTCTTAATTCCTGTGGAAACAGTATGGGTGTACTTACAGTTTCACAAGACTGCATAGGTTCCTGTTAAAACTCCTTTTTCACACTGTACATTTTGCTTCCAATACAGTTGTTTTTGTGAAAGTATGGTTGCAGAAGCTTTCACTTGTAACAAGGTATTTTGCAATTGTGTTGTCTTCAGTATGTCATTGGTTTACCTATATCTAAATAATATAATTGTCATAAAATAATGGAATTTGTGAATTCAAAAGGAAAACTAAAAAGGAACGAAAAACTTTTACATTTTACTTTTTATAATTCATTTGCGCACACTGCTGATACCGTCGTACTTTAGAGGTGATTTAATTAATGACTGTGTTTCTTTCAGCTTCTCGGGAACTGGGAGGCACAGATGAGGAGAGTAATGAAAATGATTGCCGGTGGGGGGCTATCCATCACAGGTTCTCACACTATGTGTGGAGATTACCTGTATAGTGGCCACACTGTTATGCTGACACTAACGTACCTCTTCATCAAAGAGTGTAAGTTTAACTTTGTCTGTGCTGCAGTTTAATTAAGAATATATTGTAATATTTTACTTCTAGGGTCAGTTCCCTTTCTCAAAGTCAAGCTTTCTGTTTAAAACTGATGGTTATGTCAGTCCCATAAACCATTTAAAAATGTGTTTCGGGATTATTTTTTTCCCATTTTCTCTGCTAGTAAAATTAGCATTAAGATGGACTTAAATGATATATTTTCGATTTTCCAACTAGTCTTTTGGTTTTAGTGCCTTTGGCATCACATTGACATTTCACACTCGAGTAGATATTGTGACACAATTGCACAAGGAAATGTAGACCCCGTGTAAAAGTGAAGAGGAAGTGTTTCAGTCCACACATTTTTTTTTTTTTGTCATGTTAGTGTCAGTTTGTTTAGCTGTTGCTTGATTACATAACTACAGTTTCTGTTGCTCAGCAGGCGTTTCGTTATCTAACCAATTTTATTTTCTTTTTTTTCCCCTTTTTCCCCCTCACCCCCACTTGGTTTACTGCTAAGCCAGAATGCAGATGAAATGCTGTAGCTTTTTTTAACTGCTTTATCATATTGTTGTGGCAATGTTTGTGATTAAATCCTGGTGTTTGAAAGGTCTTTATTTGACTGTGTCACATGGCATTGCAGTGCTGATTGATACAGTGGTGACATCTAGTGGTGAAAACAAGAAAAGTTTTAAGTAGCAGTCCTGCTGTAGGGTCACACTGACACATCAGTACCAGCTGATACAGGAGTTGGAATTCATATGAGGAGAAAACCATTTTTGGTGATTGGTTTGTTCTTTCTGTTATATTGAACTTTTTTTTTTCCCCTCTCTTTTTGGTAGATTCTCCAAAGCGATTCTGGTGGTATCACTGGCTTTGCTGGACTCTGAGTGCAGTGGGAATATTCTGCATCCTTCTGGCCCATGACCACTACACTGTGGATGTGGTTGTGGCCTACTTTATCACTACACGTCTCTTCTGGTGGTACCATACTATGGCCAACCAACAGGTGAGTGTACCATTTATGTTTGTCTGCTAGAATTTTATTTTTTATTTTTTGGAAAAAGATAATGTCACTAAAGTAAAGATGCCTAATCTTGCTATGTCTTGGTTTCGCAATAAAGAGTTGAGCAACCAAACATACCAAAGGCCCCTCTAGGTTCTTATCTATATCAGATATTATAATGTCATCATGTTGCCTAGCAACCACATACCCTTGGGCTAAAATCATGTGTAGCATAGACATGTACTAAAATTCAAATGTGATTTTTTTTTTTGTAGTGAATAAAGCTGAGCCTGTGCTTTAGTACCTAAGTTGTATAGACTATGTGAGTTACAGGTAACATTAAAAGGTCTGAACCTACCTCAACAGGAATTGTGACTCAGGTGTGATCGCTCTTTTTTTTTTTTTTCTTGTGTTTCAGTCGCTGAAAGAGATGTCACAGAGTAACCCGTTCTCACGGGTGTGGTGGTATAGACTGTTCCAATACTTTGAAGAGAACGTGAACGGCACGGTCCCCCGGAACTACCAGCTGCCATTGTCGTGGCGAGCGTTGCAGTGGAACCACAGCGTCAAGTACAGCAAACTGGACATCCAGTGACCCCTATCATGTTAAAGCAAGTGAGGACTGTGACTTCCATAAGTGCTGTTTTTAACCAAGGAAGATGGCACTGTCCAATGTAGTGCTGTCCTTTCAACTCTAGTAACACCCTTGTCCAAATGGGTAGCACTGTGACCTACCTAGTATTTTCTTTTTCCTCTCTTCTTTCTTTTCTGATAGTATTTGTCGACACAGAGCACTAATTTATTTGTTTTTGTTTCCATTTCAAAGGTAACGTACATTTCTGCTTTTACAGTACGTCTATGAAGCATTTAAACACTTTCTTTTAAACTCAACTTGTTTGTGAAAAGGACACACACAAATTTTCTTTCCCTGTCAGCACAAAACAATAGTCGGTGTTTTTATGTTCTTAGATTTTTAGTGTAAATGGGTCAATCAGAGGTTTATGTAAGAACCAAAATGCCATAAGTATTTTTTC
>VUQG01009186.1:0-24761 GCA_015106755.1 Etia nguti | reverse complement strand
TACCAATGTGTAAAAGCACTGATTTTAGTTAATCATATAATGTCACAAAGCAACGATAGCTAGCTAGGTCGGATAGCCAGCATACACGCACATACATACATATATGTATGTATACATATATGCATCCGTACATACATACACACACATATTTCCACATACACGCTTACATCTATATACATACACATACATGCCATCTAACTAGCAGGTGCATGTTTAATGATCTAGTAGGTAGATTATTAATGTTTTTAAAGGCAGTATTAGAGAAATGCTACACTTAGTTGTCTTTGTTAGACTTAAGTGGTTTATGCTAAGACACTCTTGATTGATTTACATTATAACAATACCTTTATTTGTATGGGACTTTTTCGAAACACCAAGTGCTTTACTTTTTGAATAAAAGACACAGTTTAAAGACAGGTGCTTCCAAACAACTATGGCTCAAATTGAAGGGGTTCTTTAAAACAGATCACAGAATCAGCTGATCTGATAGGCTGAGGAAGACTGTTGCAAAGTTTGGGCACCACAACCTTAAAAAAAATAATTGCCTCTGATTTTAAAATCAGAGTTTGGGACAGTCAGGAGACCCTGGTTACAAGATCAGAGTGGCTGGCTGCCTGTGCATGTAGAGTTTTACATCTGAATAACAGGATTTTAAAGTGGACTCTGAATTTCACTGGATGCAAGAGAAGGGATGCGAGAACAGGTGTGATATGCGAGTGCCAGATAGCTTTTGTTAGCAGCCTTGCTGCTGCTTTCTGCACCAGTTGGAGATGATCTATAGACGATTGAGAGATGCAGTGAAGAGTGGGTTAGAAAAGTAAACTGTGTAGTAAAAGATCCAGAAGACTGAATGACAGTAAAGGTTTGACTTTTGCCACATTTCTGAGGTGAAGGAAACAAGGTTGAATGAGCTTAGAGATATAAATTCAGTTGTTGTTCAAAGATGACACCAATAATCCAATTAGCTATTTTAAGTACCTCCAGCAGGAAGCTGATATCACTGCACTACCTGATGACACTTTTGAGCTTTGGGAAATATGCCGGTACTTTCCAAGCATGAGACAAGTCATACTTCCTGAAAATCTTTGCCGGTGAATGTGCCAAAAAGTGATTTCCGATGTTTATATTCATTTTTTTAAATGTATAATATCTTTGCTTATATTGGTAAATAGACTTTAGTCAACAGGATTTATGAACTGGTTATATATAAAAGTATCTTTATGACTCTACATCTACTTCCTATCACTCTTTTAAAAAATAATTTTTTAACATCAATGACACTTTTTAGCTGGATAAATAAAGGATATATAAAACTCACTTTCTACCTTGTGACAAGAACGTTATTTGTGGTTCAGAATGATTTGATATCGTTCATGAGAGACTGGTTTGACATATGCTTCACAGATTATAGGCCAACAAGTCATTTACAACAGCTTAAATGTGAGTAACCATTTTCTGGCACAACACCAGCAACTTCAAAGTGATCACAAGAAAAGAGGTCTCCGGCCGCATAAGCCCCTTTTAAGGCCACAACCTGCGCTGCTTTTCATTTCATTTAAAGGAGTATAATAAACCTGAATGTAGTGTGTTGACTGGTGAGCTCCAAATGTGGCAGAAAACAGATTTGGGTTTTTATACAGAGCCCGGCTTTCTACGCTTCCAGCATTCATATTAAGCCAAGCTAAGCAGTTTCTAGTTCCAGCTTCATCGTCATTATTAGTCATTCTCATCCCCAGCTACTAAACTGTATTTCCCCAGATGTTAGACTACATCTGAAAGATCCTCATCACACCGTTGTCTAAAGTGCTGCCGTGCCGTTTGTGCATGACAGCAGTCGGCATCTAATAAGAACGACCCTGTTTATTGCAAACTTAATTTCCGGTGTTTGTCTGTTAAATTATATTAAATTGGATTGAATTATGTTTTACTGAACTGAACTGAGGCAGTCTCACAGAGTCTAGGCCCTTCATTAGCAGTGTGTGGGAACACCAGAGGTTATGTCTGCTCATCCCTTGATCCGCTGTTGCCTTTTTCATCTTTTCAACATTCTCCCAGGCCCGCGTTTGTGTTCTCATTTCCTTCCCTCAGTATATCTTTTTTTCCCCAGCCCCTGAACTTCCTCTATTTGCTTCTCCCTCTTTTATCAGATCCAATGTTTATACATTAATTTCGTGCTGTTACAGGCAGTAGGTCGGCAGTGGCGAGCTTGTGACGGCTGAGTGATACGAAGTTGGATAGAGGGATGGTTCCTCACGTTTCTATTAAAACAAATTGCCCTCAGTAAGGTGCAAATGGACCCACCTGCACTGTGTGCTTCGATTACATTTTGAATTATGCTTTGGAAACCATTAGCATCAAGCAAATGTTGCTTTTTCACCACATCAGATGCCCTGCATCACAAAGATTATAATTGAGAAAAGTTAAACACAGCACATGTGTTCCCTTTTTTCCTCTCCTGACAGAAGGCTGTGTGTTTTCTTTTCCCCAGCCTCTGTCTTTGTCCTTGAACAGCGTGCAGTGTTTTACTGCGGGGTGGTCATCATGTTTTATGACTTTGTTTCCTAGCTGTAAGACTCCCAGAACCATGTCTGCTCTAGGAATTCATTGACTGCACTTTGTAACTGCAAAGGGAAGCAAACTGCGACAGAGCAAAGTTCTGTTACATAAAGAGGAAAAAAAAATTAACCGAGGCTGATGGGATTATCGTTAGTCTTTTAATCTGTCATGAATCAAAGTATTGGATTTAAATTTCTCTTTGATGATGACGCTGGTGGCAAAGTCATCAGTTTGTCCTGAAGGGGAAATTAATGTCCACACCCAATTTCACAAAAATGTATTCATGAGCTGATGAGCCATTTCACTCAGAACCACAAATAACCTCATCGTGGCATTTGAGGAAATGTCAGACTTTGACAAAGCCATTAGGACACACTGCCTGGGAACCTTACACGTCTGCAAAGTCTTCCATCTAATACATCAGCATACCTGAGAGACCATGTCATTTCTTAAGCTTGACTAAAACGAGTCTTGGATGTACTCATATGTTTGCATATTTATGTGTTTCTCTACATATCTGTCCTTTCAGGAATGGCTGGATTTGCGCTGCAGAGGTGTTCGTAATGCCAACGCATACATCCTGGTGTATGACATCTGCTGCGTGGAGAGTTTTGAATACGTCAAAATGATCCGACAGCAGATAGTAGAGAACAGGTATGGTCACACACGCTCTCTGCTGACAACGCAGATGTTGAACATACGGTCCCACTTCCAAGAGCTTCAAACCAGGACTTTCAAACTCATTGGACGTCATGCATCACATACATGCAGCCCGCTTTGATCTTAAGTGGGCCAGACCAGTGAAACTACACGATTAATGTAAGAAAATTGCAGAAAAATGTTTAGTGGTAGTTCATTTACCAGACTCTCCTTTGATTTTAAAATATAAAGCTTTTGTTAATTCACAAAACAGAGGTTTTCCTGTCATTTAATCATTTATCTATTGGGGGGGTCTTTATCCATAGGAAATTCTTCGTCCTGGGCCTTATGTTTGACACTCGTGCTTTAAACTCTATATTTAATTGAAAACGGAACCACGACGATGCTGTCAAGACTCACAGGCATTACTGTTTTCTAATAAAAAAAATTATCTAGGACAGGGACAACAAAAGACCAGAAAAATTATGTAATGTTGAAAAAAAAAAATGCTGTTGGAACATCTCAGAGCTAATTAGGTTAATTAGCAACAGGTCAGTAACATAAAAGAGCATCCCACAGAGGGTGAGCCTTTCAGAACTGAGAATGAACAGGACAATGGGTTTACCACCCTTTATTTTAAAATAAATAAATACATAAGAATAATGTTTAGAACATAAAAATTACAAAGAGTTTGGGGGATTTTATCATCAAAGTACAAAAAAACCAAAAAAAATAAAGGCCCAGAGAAATTACTGCATGGGAAAATGTGAAAAAGAAAGTTTTAGCTTGTAGAGCCACATTTAGCAGCAATAACAGAAAGTAATAGCTTTCTGTGTGATTTTCGCAGGCTCTCACTTGTTATAGAGGAATTTTGCTCCACTCTTCTTTACAACTTTGCTTCAGTTCATTGAGGTCTGTGATCATTAGCTCTCTTAAGAGTCCACCACACCAGTTCAATCAGGTTTAGGTCTACGCTTTGCCTGGAGCATTGCTTGGGATCGTTGTCCTGTTGCATGGTCCAATTTCGGGCTAGCTTTAGCTGTTGGAAGACGGCATCTAGAATACTTTTCTATTGAATACTGAGGCATTGATCGCAAGGTAAAACAAGCCCAAGGCATCACTTGGCAGTTGTACTAACTTGAATTTGTCGAGGTTTCCCTGAGCATTGCACAGTCTTACCTTGGAGTGAAATTGGTGGGACATACACTCCAGGAAAGACTGTGACATTGTCTTAACAAATAGCTAAATTTGACTAGCAGCACCTGGCTGCTTCTTACCATCTTAATTCCAGTGGAAGCAGTAATGATGTGTTTAGTTTTTCACAACTTTTTAAAAAATATGTTGCTGAAATCAAATTCAATTAAAAAAAAAATTCAACAATTCATGTGTTGTTTTTGTGCTGTTTTCATTTGAATATAGGTTTGAATGATTTGCATTTCGTTTTTAACTCCATGTAATACAACAATCTTGCTTTTTTTGTTAAACCAGGGTTTGTACAACCGCTGACACGCAGCTTGTTAACCTTCACTGATGATTTGTAATGAAATCACCCCGTCACCCATCTGAAGACAGCACATAATTTCACAGCCTGTCACAAAGCTGTACGATTACATGATTGTGACAGTGATTTTTAGGCTGCTTATGGTGGTATCTTTCAATTTAGCACGCACGCTCATCGTGATGACAGTTCACTGTCTGATGACATCTGATTCTTGTGCAATGCCTGAGCACACACTAGTAATTTAAAGGCTATTCTTGGGACAGTCATACATTTAGTGTACAGAACACAGGAGGCCCACAGATAACATACAGTAAAGGCTTCCTGGATTTGCTTTGCACCTGCTGCATATATGGGGCCAGAAATCCCTCGCTCTCCAGTTGTCAGCTGCATGCATATATTTACATATAGAAAGGTCCATTGGATGGCTTCATTTGTTTGCCATGTTGTACAACACCAAACTGCCTCTCCACAGTTGATGCCCACTTTCTCACAGCTCTGAATGTGTAACCACGAATGTTTATGATCTAAGACAGAAACCCATTATCCCCAGCAGCTATGGAAGAAATGGTTAATGTGAGAGGAATAGACAACAGGGGAAAAATGTGCAATCATGGAGACTCTATCTATCAGACTGGAGAAGGAAAGAAAAAGGAAGGGGAGGAGAAGGGGGAAGATACTGTAAGAGAAATCATGAATAATCGAGTTTTGGATGTTTTTTTTTACTCTGTGTCAGCTGTCGAAAAAAAAAAGTCTATTGTTGAAATGTTCCTCAGAAATCTCTTATTATTCTGGTTCCCACTAGCGAGGAACCTACCTTCAGTTCAGTGAGGCTTGTGACAGTGTTGTGTCCTTCCATCACTCCTACCCCCCCCCCCGTTCTCACGAAGGGATGCACGCACACTGCCTCCCACATTCAGTACACCTCATTGTGCACAAGTAGTCAAGCCTGAGCAGATATGCAAGGAGATATTTTTAAGGCTGTTATGTGAGCACAACCTGTGAAAAGGAGAAAAGTGAGATGATTGCTGCGATGTGGTTGTTCAGCTCCCAAGTTTTGAGAACTTCGCCTCGGGGCTTGAAAATTGCACCGCTCATCTCTCTCAGGCTGCATCGCTTTCTCTTCGGCGAGCCATTTTGTCCATCTGTCGAGGCAGACGTGCAAATATGCAAAAGTATGCAAAAGTCTTTGTCATACAAAAAAAGCCTTGATTCGTTCTGAGAGAAAAAGCTAAGTTGTCAAAGCAGCTGTTTAAACAGTTTATACACTTGTCTTTTCTAGATGTTCTGAGTTCAACATCGGTTGTTTCAGCTTTTCCTAAATAGTTTATATTCTAAGGCTTTTTTTTTTCATTACAAATCATTAACCCAATACCTTTCCTCCTAAATAAGCAGCAAAATTAATATTATTGTTATCATCAACATTTCATTTTACTCTACACTCCTGCAGTTTCATTTCCCATACTGCTCCACTAAACTTATTTTTATTGAAACACTTGTAAGCCATCACTAATCACGGTTAATAGTGGTTGACTTGACAAGATCCTGTATGTTTTTCATTAGTGCTGCAGGACTAATCTTTAGATTTCCAGGTCTTACCTTTAATATCTGCACGTCCTTTACAGAGAAGATAACTGTCAGTATGACAAGAGGGGCACCTAGGTTGTTAGTGTAATATATTGGGGATATTTATATATTAGAGCTGTTTTGTAATATATTTTATTATTCATTATTGGTACTTTAACTTGTTCGTTACTCTCTTGGCAAAACTGTGACCACATAATTTCCTTTGGGATGAATAAAGTATTCTGATTCTGCTTCTGAGTTCGAATTTTATAATACATCCCTCCGGCTTGCGGTACATTTTTCCCACTCAATAATGCTGTAAAGCCCTCACTGCAGCATGCGGTGGGAGGCCCCTTGAGCCTGTGAGTTTTAATCCTCCAGTCCACCCCCACACACCTCAGAAGGAACGGAAAACTATGCAGAGACAACAGCTGTGACAAACACCAACATGATGGCGTTGCTGGGTTTTACTTCTTTTTAAAAAAAATAAATAAATAACATAACCTTTTCCTTTCTCATACTCCTGCAGGGAAGGCAGCAGCAGCGAGGTGCCAATCCTGGTCGTGGGTAACAAGAGAGATCTGCAGCGTCAGCGCTTTATGCCTCGCAGGGCCGTGTCGGTTCTGGTGAAGAAGACATGGAAGTGCGGTTATGTGGAGTGCTCTGCCAAGTTTAACTGGCACGTAGTCCTGCTCTTCAAGGAGCTGCTGGGGATTGCTGTGGCGCGGGGGATGCGCCAGAACCACACCTCCATTCGTTTGCAGGGGGCGCTACAGAGGAATCGCTGCACCATCATGTGACCCTCAGAGCTCCCTCCACCCCTGCCAACTCAGGAGTGGAGCGGCAGCGGAGAGAAGGACTTTCTATCAAAATGGCTGGGAAAAATAACCCCGTGGCCTCCTGCTTTACTGAGCTGATTTTTCTTAATGAGGTTTATTAGACTCGTGCGCTGTCAAAGACACTCAAATTACACACATGGTCATCCAACCACTTCCTAGTCAACTGTGTAGAAACGAGGAAGGAAATGGGAAAAAGAAAGCAGGTGACAAACAATACAAATAGCATAGCACAGATATGTTTCTCACATCAGCTGGACAGGTCAACATTTCAGGCTGCGCTTCCCAATATGAAAGGTCTGTCACTGGGCCTGACGGGGCGGAAGCTGTGATTATGAGAGTCAGAGCGGACAGGCAGCAATATCATCCAGTCTTCCTTTTGAATTTGCCACACTCTGTAAGGTCAAAAGCAGAAGCTCACATCTAACATCACTGGATTTATTTGGGATTTGTGCATGAGACCAACAGGCAAAAAGATGGAAACGATAAAAAGTGAGAGTGCTCATTTTCTGCACTGAGTATCTCAAAATGTACATAGATAGATATGGTTAGGTGGTGTTTAATTTTAGATTCTGAGAAGTAGCCTGCATTTTTTTTTCTCTCCCCCGTCCCCCATTACAATCTAGGCCTACAGTAAAAGCTGCTTGTTCACAGAAAGGCTGTTTTAAGGTTGTCTTGCAGCAGAAAATGCTGCAGTCCCTTATCATGATGTACTGTAGGACTTTAATCTGCTCCCTCCCCTCACTCAGTGTCTGTTTCTGATGAATACATTAAATCCAGGGAACGGGGAACCTGCAGGAGGCTCCGGAGCCTGAAACAAGAACCTGTTCATGGACTGTGTGTGTGTGTGTATGTGTGTGTGTGTGTGTGTGAGAGAGAGAGAGAGAAAGAGATGGGGAGAGGGAGAGGCAGGTTTATAGTTGACATTCAGGCAAGCAAAGGACAGACGCGGCAAGATAAGAGACAGGTGTTGAAGCACTGGATTAGAAAGGAGCAATAAACACACACAGGGATGTCCACACTGACTATATGTGCCACATTATTATATTAAAAATGCCTCGCCACACACAGTCGATGTAATCCACTTGCGCTCCAGCAGAAATACGCACGCAGAGCTCGGTGGCTTCCATATCAATATGTGAATACTATCTAATTAGTCATATCGTGAAATAAACAGCAACTTTTTTCATTTGATTAGGCCGAGGTATGTGAATATGCCAGCACTGAAAGCAAGCAGACCTATTGTATATACACGATTGATTCATTGACTAATTGAGTTGCATGCTTTTGTTGGTAGAGCCAACGGGTCAGGGTTTAATTGCACTGATGTGAAAATGTGATACTGTGTTTAATTTTTGTAATACATGGTTTTCTGACGCTGTAATGAGCAACTGAGTGGAGTGAATGTGGTCGTTTTTCACTGGCATGTGAGAGCACAAGCTCACGATACTCTACCAAGGTGTATTGTTGAACCCTTCAGTCAGGCCAAATGGCTGTTAGATTTTTTTGTTTGTTTGTTTGTTTTTCTAGTTGAAAAAAAAGAGAAATATGTAGCAGAGATAAACTAGAAAGCAACTGTGTGTAGCATGAGTTCTCATCGTTTCGTTTGTGTGCATTTTCAAATAAAAAGGGCTACTGTTTTTTATCACATACATTACTTGTGTTGTGTTATTTTTACAGTGTCAGTACTGTAAATAATTTTGTTTGGCTTTTGGTTGTTTTTTTGTTTTGTTTGTTCTTTCTGACACATGATGGATTATTAAAAGCATTTGAGAACAACAACCTTGCTTTGGTCCCTTTTTTTCTCCATGTGATTTTCATGGCTTCACCACATTAGGAACATTTCTACAACATTGCCATCTTGTGGTAAAGCAATGTTATCAGGAACCAAATCAGAAGCATCAAACACACTTCCAGTTAGTGTATACTTTATTGATCCCCATGAGGAAATTCCTCTCTGCATTTAACCCATTCACTCAGTGGGCGCCCAGGGAGCAGTGTGTAGGGACGGTACCTTGCTCAGGGGTACCTCAGGGTAGCACGTTCAGGGGAATCGAACCCCTGACCTTGCCCAAATGTGTGTCTGATTTATTAAACCCCACCTCCCCTCAAAACTTGATGATTACCTGCTAGTTTTAACCAGTTCATTTAAGGTGGCATTGTGATGACATATTCAGTCTAGACAGACACTAACTGAGAATTAACTGAGTAAATGTTTCTGTACTGTAAAAGGAGGCCTGCTGTACTGTAGCTGTGTTCTGATTAATGCCCTGATGATTATTACCCTTTACTTATTCAGGAAATGATTTTAACGTGCGTTTTTCAAGAGGGACCTGACTAAATACAACACATAACAATATGACAAGTAAAGAAAGACACACACTTGACATTCAGTACAGACAGTTGAACACAAACATGCAAATCATATATCAGATAAATAACAGATCAAAAGCATTCACACTGACCAAAAGAGCTATTCTCTCGCTCCTTTAAAATAGACACTGTCAACTCCTTCTGTAGGATATTACTCCAGGAAACAGAGGCCGCGGCTATACAAGCCTTTCCCCTCTATTCCATTCGGACTCTGGGGACAAACATTTGTACATCGTGAAAGCGTAGGCTTATACTCGTTGTATTGGTGAGGGTGGGTGGGGAAAAAAATGATTATTTGGTTCTATCTGGGGTCCTGTTTATTGTGCATGTATATCAAGATCCCATTTAGATGACAGCATAATAAAAACTAAAAGAATAAAATGACACAGGTTGCCCTGGGCAATACGGAGACTTAAGATTAAGTAATAACACAGGAAACCCCCAAAGAGCAGGCAGTAGCTCTGGGGCACGGCTTTCTTAGTCATGTGGTTTATTTGAGCCCCTCTGTTACTTCAAATGCAGATTGCCCTACACTCAATGTGCTTTTTCACAAGTAAAAGGGTGCCAAAAGTGTCTCACCCCCATGTGCACCGGTGCCACTGATTTATTGGGGTCTGGATTATAAGCAAAGGCACAGGCTGGACTAACAACACTGATGATTAACTTGGTTTGTCTGCCCTACATCTGTATACTCATCTGACAGCATCAGATCTGAAATCAGGAGCCAAAACCGCATGTCAAATGTTTAGGAATGTTTAGATAACAACGTCACGTGGTGCGGGGCTGAATTATAGACTTGAATTGATAGAGCGGACACTCCCCCTCAGTGAACAATGAGTGGCCGGGGTAGCGGCCGCTCGCTCCATAAAATTGGTGCCACAAACTGCTTATCGCTGTCGTAATGTAAGTAATTTATTTTGATGGCAGCCTCATCAGGTTACGCTGAGACCATGTAAGGGCTTTCCCTTCTATCCAGCCCATTTCTGTGCTCTGAATCCTCTGCAGTCTGCATCAGCAAAGTGTCTTGGCATCACTTCTTGTCCTTCCTCCGGTGTCATGTGAAGGGGGCTTACGGTGGTTTCTCTCGCCCTACACCGGACCCTCTTCCGTCGATCTCATTCGTCAGTGCCGAGGTCCTCGCCCTGGTGGACCATCTGGGGGTAGTGTCCCTGTCTCCGCTGCTCCCGGTTTATCCAGCACCCTTTGGCGTGCGGCGGAGCCGAGGATGAGCGAGCAAGGGAAGGGCTCGGCATCCGCCTCTGCCGCGGCCCCGGCACCAGGGTCGGATACTTACAAAGGCTGGCTTTTTAAATGGACCAACTATCTGAAAGGCTACCAGCGGCGGTGGTTTGTCCTCAGCAATGGCCTACTGTCGTATTACAGGTAAATATCGCACACATGGCGTGTATGTTTCCTCCTCCCTCCCCCTGGAAAATGTAAACGCCACTTGTGCTCATATATCTGTGTCGGCGCATCACTACAGCTGGCTGCCTCCGCTGTTTAGCAGCCGGCTAAAGCTAGCTGCCGGAACTGTGACGGAGGAGAAAGAAAAGATTTGCTTTGAAAGACAGCGGAGAGGCAGTGACACAGACGGGGACATACAGGGAAGCTAGTCCTTTAAATAAGTGGGAAATCATGTCACTGCAGGCACAGACGTTAGCTAGCACACCAAGCTAGCACGCTAGCCTCCTGTCATCAGCTGTCAGGCGGCTGGAGGTCCAGCTGTCCGCCCGGAGACACCGACACGACAGGGTGCCCGGCCGCTTTTAACAAACATTTAATAACCCTTCGCCCTGAATACTTGTTTTTATGTGACTGCCACCGTCTCAAATACCTACTCCACATGACCACCACGTTACTTTTCAGAGTGTATTCATTCATTGCATCACGCTCACGTTACTGAGCCCAGCCACTTAGTATGATCGCCGTAACGGGATACTGTGCGAGAGAAGGTCGATATCGTTTATCCGTCTGTCCTCGCTCCTATCGCACAGCCAAGGTAGCTGCGAGCTAGTGTTAGCTGTAGTAGCACCTGTGGATCAGGTGCTTCCTTCGCGGGAGTCATGTTTCCGCAGGTGCAGGTATTCAGGCTCAAACATGAGCTCTCTGAATGGATCGTAAAGCACGCCAGCTCCTAGGCTTTTGATTCAGTTAGTAACGTGGATTTATACTATAGGACTTCAATTTAAAGCCAGTCAGAATCAAGATATCTCCTTGGCAACAGCAATGAGAATTACAGACTTGCTTCATTTCAGTTTATATATTATTTTTTATAAAGCCAAATAAAAAGAACAGTCGCCTCAAAGCGCTTTATATCATAAGTTAAAGACCCTACCATAATAGAGAGAACCCCCCAAAATCTTATGACCCTTTATGAGCAAACACTTGGTGACAGTGAGAAGGAAAAACCTCCTTTTTACAGGAACATCAGGCAGAACCAGGCTCAGGAAGGAGCAGCTGTAGCATAATCTTCACAGCTTTCCCCCTAAACTCATTTGATTTGCTGACAAAGATGGTGGGACGGAGGCAGAAAGCCAGATCTTGAGCTGCTGTTTAGTGACGCAAAAGTAGTTGATTTTCACTTTCACTGCTCGGCTGTTGCATGTTTAACCTGTTTGTTTGCTATTGCTGCTGCTTTTGTCAACACTGAAACACCCTGCCTTATTTGACCTTGATGTACACAGAAGGTTTCGGCAGTTTGTACTTCATACTGAGGCCTGTCATGTCACCAAAGCATTTATATCAGTGGGATCTTTTGGTCATAGTGTTTTCCAGCAACAGATGTTCGCCCTGTCTCTGACCCAGTTTCCCTAATTAAAGAGTGAAGGTGCACCTAATGGCATTAACCTTCCTCTGCTCACCGTGCTGCGAGTCAAAGCCACGACTGTGAAGTTTAAATGCTTTCGCAGTTTAGATGGCTCTAGCATGATGTGTTAATGCACTCTGTAATTGCTTGCAGCCATAAAATAATTCAAATCTTAAGTTCATCCCTCTGGGTTAATGTCTTTTTCAAATGTCATCTTTAAATGGGAGGTTAGAGTGCTTGTTTAAAGGCTCTCCTGCATGGCGAATGCTCATCAGTATGAGTTTGCCTCCCCGGGCTGTGAGGCAAACTTCTGACTCATGATGTTTTGCTGCAGCTCCAAAACCATGAATGCAGATTGAATAGGGAGCTTTCTCTACTCTGTGTGCTGGCAGAAACACGATCAAATCTCTTTTCAGACCATTTCATGCCACACTTTCTAAAGCAGACTCTTTGTCTTTTATTGCCAGAGGAGTTATTTGACAGAGGTGTGGTATATGAAGCCCCACACCTGCCCGTGCTTGTGGTGAAAGGAAAGACGCCTGTTGCCTCTACCCTCTATTAATAGTCCATTATGTTGTGAGGTGACTGCTGTCCCCAGAGTAAAGGTAGCCTGTCGACATCTGAGCACAGAGGCAGCGAAGCGAATGAGCTGTCCCCTCCACTGCTGTCTTCCTGGCAGACCACATTGTGCGTGTCTGACTTCAGGCTTTGTGTTGCGCCTTCTCTGGCTGACTGTCTGCACTTCTTTTGTGAGTGAGGTAAAGGGGAAACAGTCAGTCAAATGTGACAACGTGTTAGGTTAACTTGTCTTCTGACTGTTTGTTGTCTTTAGGTTGAAGCATCAGAAGAAAGACGATGTCACTTTGCATCAGCGTGTTATCTGATTTAATGGAAAGAGAATTCAGAAGACATTAAACCGTATCGCGCACTTTAATGCAAAGACAGCTTTCATCAAACCTCACGTAGCCTGTCCTGCATTAATCAGTTTTGTTTTGTTTATTAATTCGCAGGGTACCCCCCCCCCCTTTAAAAAGGGTACTTTGTATTTGTGATAAATCGGTACTGACAGGCATGGAAATTAAGACTAGTCAATACCCCAAAGGATTCCTTTCATTCAGGCCTGCTGTTGACAAAGCAGCGGGTTGGTTCTTTGAGCTGGTGCTGCGACACAACTGCTGGGTTATAAGAAACGGTTCGTGGGCCGACTGACGCACTCAGCACTTGCTCCTGGTAAATTACAATGAGTTTTATAGAGATTCAACAGGGCAGTAGTTATTGATTGCTTAAGGCTGTGACACTGCAGTTCTGTCTGGCTTTTATTCTGCCTCAGGAATATCAGGATTTTTATATATATATATATTTTTAAAGTTGCTCATTAAGCAGAACAGTAGATATGGCAAGATCTTTACCCCTCCTCTACCTTCGTTTCTCACTGAACTTCTTTAATTTAAAAAAATGCATAATTGACTTTTCCCCACAGTTTTAATACTCTCACCTCTTATAATATATCCAGCTTGGTGTGTTAGGAAAGATTACAGGGCATTAAAGCTTTCAGTGCTATTGGAGCTGCTGTATCAGTAAATCCGGCCTTGCTCTTCATACTAGACCAGGCCTTCCATGTTTCCTTCTCAGCTGCGGGAGAGTAACTAGATAGTATCAATTTAAGTACTCGCTGGGGGGGGTTCGGCACCCCTTGTGTCCCTTTGGAAAGTCAGGTTTTGGCGTTGCAGCTCGCAGCTCTCAGCTCCTGGGTGCGGGGAGGGAGAGGGAGCGGGGAAACTGGCCAACCTTCGGCCCAGCTGGAGGGTAAAGCCTGGCCTGAATCCTGTTTACTATTCTGACACATCAGCAGAGTGGCTGGAACAAGAGATGTTGCTGCGCTGATCTAATCTTGTTAATGGGCTTGGTTTTTTTTTGGTATTTGCACCAGGCTAAAGAGTGTACATCTTAAAATGTGTGTGTTCGTTTGTGTGTGTCTGTGTATGTTTATGTAAAGCTGAGGGCAGCACAGCGATGTTGAAGAGATCGGGGGCTCTGGCCACATTTTCATTATCTCATTGTTTTGGTTTTTCAGCAGGTCATGTCACACCCTCCGTGCTGCAGTGTCATTGCTTTTGGTTTTCTTATCTTTCTTTTCTTTCATTAGCATGACACCGTCGCCGGCTTCTTCCCTGTCTTGTGATAGGGCCCGCAGCCAGAATAACAAACTTGTCCACTGTGCGTTCTCATGCTCTGGGTGCTCCCTCGCCTACTTGTGTGTGCCTCTTCATGCTTACGGCCGTCTGTTCTGTGTTCTTCACTGGTTGTTGTTTTGTCATTACATGCTCCAGATCGGTGGATTTGTGTTTTATGAGGATTTGTGCGCAGGGGACCAACAGGTAAAGCACTGCATTTCTCTCCTGGCTGAGCGCAACATGCAGGACCCCTTTCATGCCCGCAGCAGCAGCCCCCATTCACCTTCCCCCTATCCCCTCTACTAGTGCCTTAATGCCTCCGTAGATCTTTTCGCTCTTTCCCAGCTTATTTTTTAGTTTCCTTGACTGTATGATTTCATGGCCTTTGAGCTCGGCTGAAATCTGGGCTGTTCAGGATCGCCGGCTGCCCCTCCACAGTGCTTCGCATGGCCACAGTGCGTTTTTGTCTGCGCAACTGATGTGCACCAAGTGCCAGAGGAAGGGTGGTACACTGAACCGCTTGTTCTGGACTGGCATTATAACAAGACTTGACTTCAGCCTGTAGAAGCTGTATAAGGGAAGCCACTGCCTGGCAGAACTTTTAAATACACTTCAAACTCTCTTTCAACAAGGCTGCAACCACCTTGTTAGTGTCAGCTGAGGCTGGAACTGCTGGGGAGCTTAGTGCTGCTGAGAGGCAGCTGCTTGCGGCAGGGAGAGCTCACCGAGGATGGATGAAAGGATTTTGGGACCCACAAACAAATTCACATGATTGCATGGCTGTATGTGTCAAAGGGGCTGTTTCCAAGGGTATGAGCAGGCAGACATGTGACACAGAGGGCTGAGCATCTGTTGTTTCATTTGACACAACCTCTGCACTTCACAAGAGCGAGTGGAGCATATGATTTTGCTGATTAGTTGCTGCTCCCCGGTTGAGGCTGTTAATCGGCAAAATCAGCAGTCTGTAGTCGGGCTGAAATCCCGCTTCAAAAGGCCACGAGGGTCCATCCATGCCCTGCAGTTCAGTTCACTTAATTGTGACAAAATGTCAGGCAGCCGGTTTTCAAACGCGGAATGTTAAGTGCATCGTTTCTGTAGAGTTTTTTCTTTTCAGTTGATCAAAAACTAGTTGTATTTAAACAAACCTAATTTAAATGGATTTTCCTTTTAATTCAGTTCAGTTTTATTTTATTTATATAGCACCAAATCACAACAACGGTAATCTGAAAACACTTTCTATTGTAAGGTAAAGACCCCAGAGAGAACTCCAACAATCAAATGACCCCCTATTAGCAAGCACTTGGCAACAGTGGGAAGGAAAAACTCCCTTTAACAGGAAGAAACCTCCGGCAGAACCAGGCTCAGGGAGGGGCATCCATCTGCTGCGACCGGTTGGGGGTCTTCTGTATTTGCCTGTTGCATATTTTCATTCAGCCACACTAAAGGAAAATATCAAAACGTATAAAGGATGTATGTTTTTCAGCATAAAACAACTGAAAGAACTACCGATTGCATAGATTTCAATTAAGTACAGTGTTTTTTTGTTGTTGTTTTTTTTGCTTTATGTATATGCAGAGCAATTGCGTTGATGTGCCCCCCCGCAAAGGCCCATTTTGAGCCAGAAACAGCCCTGCAGTACACTTTTGTCAAAGATTTACACAATACATATAGTCATCAACTCATACAACCCACTGTTCCCTTTACCCTTTGTTCTAATCTCTTGTCCTGCTGCTTTGGCTCTGTCTCCCTACTATCGCTCTGTCGTTTTTACCTCCTCTCACACTCTGTTCTCTCTTTGTTCACACTGTTCTTCATTGTTTGCCTGTGTTCGCTCAGACAAAGGCCTTGTTATGCGCAACAGTTGGACTTAGAGGTTACCCAGATACCCACAATTCAGCACACTCACAGCAGGGGCAGTCGGGTCACATTGAGTGAATCAGGAGCTCCATTTGTATGCAGGTGTAATTTCATGTATGAGATTGTGTTTGTTGAGTGAAATACTGTAAACATGTCATGAAAACTGACTGACACGATCACCGTGGACATCCTCTGTTGCTCCTTACCTCCCTGCTTGTTCTTAGTGGCCACATGCCTCTTCCACTCTCCTACCTGCACCCCTGCTGTAGAGAATATGAACATGAATTTACAGGGTTAGGATTGAATGATGTGATTGTAAGACAGGGAAAAAACAAAACAAGTTTTCAGCTTTTGTTTTACTTGATATTTTGTTTGCAGGACACAGGCAGAGATGGCCCATACGTGCCGAGGAACTATAAACCTTGCAACTGCACACATTGACACAGAGGACGCCTGCAATATTGTGCTGAGCAGCGGCGGCCGCACTTACCATCTGAAGGCCAGCACAGAAGTGGAGCGGCAGAGATGGGTCACGGCATTGGAGTTGGCCAAAGCTAAAGCCATCCGCATGATGAACGATCAGTCTGGTAAGAATAAATGTAGTAACCGGCTGCCTAAATAGAAAAACAGAGCTCTGCAACACACAAATTGTGGGCAAGATGGCTGTGAGCTGGTGGTGCAAGGTGTTACTGGTCAGAATCCGTTAAATGACAAGCTGGACTGAATCAGTTTGAGCAAAAAGAAAGGTGTGCCTTTGTCTTGTTTATCTCAGGTGATTTCACTATTGGTTAAGCAGAGTTCTGCACAGTTTTTAGGCCAGTCTAGAAATTTGGATATATTTGTTTTTGTTCCTGGTCCCCGGTTTCCAGTGCTATTTGATATTCATCACAGCTGTCCCGCTTCTTTAATGTCATTCACATTCCGTTATGAGCCAGGAGAGGGCAGCGCTGTCTGCTCACTCAACAAACTGGAGTATGCTAATAACACTGTGAGAACCCAGCTTCCATTCAACCTCCTGTCAGCAGAACACTCTCCTTTCCAAGGGGCCTTATTCTTGTGTGGTTGTATTAAAGGTTTCTGGTCAAAGGCTGTGGGAAATGTCTAGGAGAGCCGTTTTTCTTCACGTTTCATCCTGGCATTGTCCCAGAGCCTCTCTGCCTGGATGTTTTGCAGACAGGGCCTAGAGAGACTGAGACAGGCTATATATTGCTCTGGCCTCCATTTGAAAGTCAGATCACTAAATATAGACTTGGGCAGAAGGGGGATGTGAGAGCTTTTCAGCTCATCACTTCCAGTAAGCAGGACAGGAATGCTTGTATATTTGTATTTTGAAAAGGTTAGGCTATTGAACAGCTTAGCTGTGTGTGTTTGCGTGCGCATGCATTTTTGGTGGCCAGTTCAATTATGCTGATGTCCAGCTAAAGCTTTTGTGCCACTGCAGTTTGATGTCCTTTATTTTCTTCACAGAACATGACCTTCTTTGTGTTTTTAACCAGTTTTGCTCAGCATGGTTTCCCTGGTCTCTTACTAGTAGTTCATCATCCAGAGTGGGTGACATAGACACAAAGCAGTTTCCAGTGATGATTTTTCAAAAAATACTATGCAGGGAAGGTTTTTAAGATACAACATGATTTTTTGATATGAAGTTGAGACAAGCTTAGATAGGTGTGACACATTTACAATTGCAGTGTAAAGGCTGTTTTAAACAGATATTTGTGAAACACTAGCAACATTTTTATTTATAGAGGAATATGTAAGGTATTATAAAAACATCCATGTAAGCCTGAAGCATTTTACTACTTATTTTCACTCTAATGTAATTATACAAATATTAAATTTTCTCATTTAAAATGGAGGCAATCAAAATGACAGTGATGATACATGGACTGGTTCTCACAAGATCAAGATCCAGCAAGATCCTGAACCCCAAACTTCCCCATGCATCCATCAGTATGTGATAGATGAAGCACTCACTGTATGTTTATGTACATAAATGCCAGGAGTGGATTACAGTGTTGTAAAATGTTTTGAGTGGTCTATAAGACTAAGAAAGTGCCATATATTGCTAGTCTATTATACACGTATGCACAAAATCAAAACGGCACACACTGCGACTTTTTAATCCATAGTGTGTCCCAAACTCCAAAAATGCTGCATCCTACAGCTCCCATATTGCAACACAGCACTCTTTTTGTGCCTCTTCAGCAAAGTCCTTTTAAATTCAAGCAGCCAAATCCTTTATTTGGCCAGTTATTTTTGAATTAACTTTAATTTCAATGCACATTAGGACACAAAAACTGATATGGTCATGTCCACTTAAAAAGTTTGCTGACTTTACCCCAAAGAAGTTTTTAAAAAGTGTTTATTTCCTCCTGTAGATACATTTTAACCACCATACACTTTTACGTGTCTTGTTTTCACGGACAGGCTTTAAAAGTCTCAGGTCCAATCGGAGATCACCAAAAAGACCCCATTAGCAGTTACATTTTGAGTCAAGGCCCATAGAAGGTGTTTAAATAGCCTGTTTAATAATTCAGAATGTATGCTCATTTTAAAACATGAAGTCACAGAAAAAGGCCCCTGTGTCACTCCGGGTATGCTGTTGCTTTCATAGCACATGATAGAGAGTGAACCTGTCGGTCTGAGCCTATTGAGCTCTTTGTTAATTGGTTCATATAAAATCATAGAGCCTGAAATCTCTATTTGCTGCATAAATGCTGTTATTACCTGCCATACATTAGACTTCTTAACTTGATGAAGCAGTGAGTTGTCCACACTTTGTTTAAACTTAATTATCTGTCAACCTCTGCTGAGAGTATTGCTTTCATATAGTCTTAAATTACTGCATATCAGTCAGGAAAAAGTGTCAAAATTATATTTGTAGTGAATTTTGTTTCCAGCATAACACAGAGCATCTTGTTCTTTATCCATGAGCAAACATGGATCAGTGACCAGTCGCCTACATTTACTAACTCGCCCTTCCCTCTCTGTCTCTGCCATCGATCTCCTCTGGGGAGCACAGTGTAAGCCACGAGCACATGACTTGGGTGTCAATACAGACCAGAACTGTTAAAGTGAAATCCTTGACGTTGCCTACTGTTATTTTGCTTAGACATGCAGTGCAGTGTAATTTTTAGGCCCTTATTCTTTCTAAGTGTCTCTCTCTCAGCCGGCCATGAGATTCTTCTTGTGTAGACTTGACCTGAGCTTTGAATCAGTTGCCTTAATGAATGCTGGTGTCACATCTGCTGCTTGTCCATTTGGCCTGCTTTTCTCGTGTGTGTATTGTTTTAATTTCAGCAGAGATTGGCTTTCTAACTGAGACTACTTGCTGAAATCTGAGGCATGTGAGCTCAGCAGGTGGCAGTGTTTCCCCTCACTTCACTGTGACCTCTCTCGTGGGTTCCTCTGCCTTGTCTTCACGCCTTATGAAAGTGGGATCACAGCCTGACACTGCCGAGCCTGTAAATTTAGCACTAGCTATTTTTTTTCTTGATAAATTTTAGTGGATACTGAGATGGTTTACTGGAAGTTTTGTTTTTTGTTTTTTTTTTAAAAAAAGGAGGAATTCACTCTGGTAGTAGTCAGCGGCTCAGGCGTTTCTCTGAGTGAACTCAGACAGATGCAGCTCAGGTAGGCATCTGCATCAGACACCAGTCCATCAGGCGTGCAAGCAGATGTGAGTCTGGAGTTTTCAAAAAGCAGTGCATTGATCTGCACTGGGTGTCTAATCTATAAGCAGTACAACTTACTGACTGTGGTGACACAAACTGGAAGTGGATCAGTTATTTTTCTTTCTGTCCCCTGTTGCATTACCTTTTATTGTAAAGAGAGAGCTCTGTCCAAGGTCCTGAAGCCTTCAGCATATTTTAAAAGATGAAGAGAGCACAGATTAAGTATCGCCTCTTAAACATGCTTCTCTCGATTATTTATTTTCATCAAGCTCACCTCTCCCTGTTCCCCACCTCTTGGTGTGAACTGACTACATTGGGTTTTTTTTTTTTACCCTCTTATATTCTCACCAGCCCTGGCTCTCTGTCTGATTTTCCCGCCCCTCCCTCTCTCTCTCTGTCTTTCCCATCTCTCTCACTGAGCCGGTTGTGCTGCTTTGCATCCAGCAGGGTTTAGGTCTGAATGGAATAACCATCATCATCTTTCTTCAACTCTCCCCTCTCCACCTGCTCCCTGTTGCTTAAATAATTGCGATTGTCCTGCCAAGTAGTGGGCGATGATACAAGCAGCATAAGGTTTCCCTCCTGTAAGTAAATGGCTTTTCTTCCATTTGTGTTGTCCTCAGGAAACTGTGTGTGTGCACGCTCAGACTTGGATATCTGGTTAGGATGATTCAGATGTTGCTGTGTATTTATCATGTGTCAGCTATTGTATTTGTTTTTGTTTTTTTGATCATTCGAAGTGGATAACTCATCAGTGTGGAATTAGTGATTTTTATAGGTTTAAGTGTTATGTCTGTGCTTAGTAGATGACATTGAAGGTGTTTAAGCAAAATGGGGAAATGATTAAATATAAAAATTGAGTAGAAAGCAGTGAGTATGAAAGCTGTGCATCATTTGGTGTTTAGGGTAAATGAACCTTTTAGGGCGGGGAAGGAGACTAGGATTAGAGGACAGTCGTTATAATGTGTGCAACATCAGCCTACATGGCAGTAAATCTGGACTGGTAATGTGTCTTTGCATCAATAAATTGATGATTTTGTCTAGTATATGATTTTTATTAATTTTTATTAGGAAAAAAGTGTTTTTCTTTTTTCTTTTTTTTTTTTTTTTTTCAATTTTCTCAATTATGCTGCAGCTGCTTCTTTTGCAATGAGCTTTAGCCATGAAATGCTACTTTCTGAGCCTGCGAAGGGTGTTATGAAATGACAGATGGTGCGCTTATTATCTTCATCAATGAAGTTTTCCTGTGGCTGTGTACTGAATTGCTTCCCCTTGTTTGCCTTGGATGTAGACGGGTGTGCCGGCTGAGGTTGATCTGCAAGATCAGCTCAGTCCCCAAAGATGAGTGAGACGGAGACGGAGAGATCACAGCTACGTTCAGGCGTGTGACATAACAAACATAACTGAAGCCAGGCTTCACAGCGAGCCTAAACGCTGTGGTTGTCCAAACAGTCAACCAGGCAGAAATGATGCGAGTCTGATAGTCTTTTTTTTTTTTTTTCCTCTGTGTTTTCTGCCATATTTAACTTCCTGTTTCCTTGTCTGTCTGCAATCATTTGTAAGGGTAACGGTGTGAAATCAAATCTTTTACTGCCTCATGGTGGATTTAACCTTTCTGCACTCTGACTTCCTACATAATGCCGGCCATGCTGACACATTGATTTTTGGAGTTAGACACCACCTGCCTTTTCTCCCACTGGTGTGACATTCTCTTTAAGCCCCCACTTTGTCTGTGATGTTTTTGTTTTTCTCTCTGTAAACAACCTAAACTGATCAAATCCATTGTCATGCCTTAACTTAAAAAAAATAAAATAAAAAAATACAGTCGCAGAGGAAGACTGGAATAAAGACGAGACACTTTATTCCAGTCTTCCTCTGCCACTGTATTTTGAAACCGTGTTCGGTAAATGGTATCCTTTTTAGGATAATCATGCTGAATGAACTCTGAATCACCCTGCCTGTAGGTGACTGCTGTCTGGACAGAACAGAGATGGCAGTTTAGTCTTCTCTTAATCTGCAAAGACGGTAAAGTTAACTTTTACTGGGCAGACACGTTGCTTTGGGTCCTGACGCTAAATCAGCACGCTTGGTGTTTAATACACAATCTGAAATTGTTGCCGTTAAACTGAAGCAACCTAAATCTTGTAAGTGTTAAATTGATACATTAATTTAATTATTTTTAATGTTCTTCTCTTATTTATTTATCTTTTTAACATTCAGAACAGCCTTAATTCTTCGTGGCACAGATTCAGAAAGGTGCTGGAAACATTCCTCAGACATTTCTGTCTATGCTGCACATCCATAATGATAATCTCCCATTCTCAGATCTCCTTCCCAGCCTGAAGGAGATCAGGTGACTGTGGAGGTCGTTTGTATACAGTGAAGATTGGTTTTTCCAATCTTCTGTTTTCAAGTTTTGCTGAGTCTGTGTGTGGCTCAGTTTCCTGTTCTTAGCTGCCAGGAGTGACACTCAGTGTGGCTTCAAGGTTTGATGTGTGCTCAGAAATACTCTTCTGCATACCTTGGTTGTAATGAGTGGGTACTTGAGTTAATGTTTCCTTCAAAGCATTTTTGCCCAGAGAACTGCCGCTCACTGGATAGTTTCTGTTTTGCATCATTCTCTGTCATGTGGGAAGATTGCAGGAAATCAACACTTTATGAAATACTCAGACCAGCCAATCTGGTACCAATAACCACGCCACATTCACAGTGACTTAATTCACCTTTCTTCCCAAATTTGACTCTTCTTTCCTGACATTTGTTTATTTCTATATTTTAGAAGCTCTTCAAGAATAAAGCTGTTGCCGTCTTTGATGTAGGTGTTGTTTTCGTCTATCGTGAGGTTGGCCACAGAGGCTTTGTTAACCTGTTTACATTCGACTGTAATGGTGTGCACTCACTACCATTTAAAATTAGAAAAATAGCTGCATGTTGGCTAGTCTAGATCTCAACTTGTACTGAATTATATATGATTTTAGTAGTTTCTGGAAGGGATCGGTTTGCAAAATTTAGTCCTGGATATAGCTGGATTTTTTGTTGTTTACAAATGTCATTTTTAGATAAATATGTCTTCTATTTTTTATTTTATTTATTTATATTGCATTGCGTTCAGTCTCTGCCAGCTCATTGAGTTTGAACTGGTCTTGCCTTTTTGATCCTTACATAAATGTGTTGGATCAAGCCAACCTTAACTCTGTTAGTCTTGTTTTTATAAAAACATCTTTACTGAATAATGCACGTACGTTAATCATGACTACATGCAGTCAGTGAGCCGCGGAGAAGCTTTGTTAAACAGAATCTACACTTTATTGATGGTATTATTGTCCTTGTCTTGCTTGCAGACTCATTTGTCTGCTGTGTGTGGTTTAGCATGTACGCTGACCTTCTATATGCTGCATGAAACCTGAAGTGGTCATTAAGCTTGCACTGTGTTCCAGTCTCTCTCACATTTTCTCTCACTCACTTTTTTTTTTTTTTTTTTTTTTTTTTTTTTTTTTAAAAAAAAAAAAAAAATTTTTTAAATATTTAAAAAAAAAATATTTTTTTTTTTTTTTTTTTTTTTTTTTTTTTTCCTTCCCCTTTTTTTTTTTTTTTTTTTTTTTTTTTTTTTTTAAAAAAAAAAAAAAAAAAAGGATTTCAGTGCCATGACACATTATTTTTACCATTAAACTGAAGCTGATATATCCAAAACTGAGTAACTAACACTAAATCATTCCAGTTAAATAAAAGCACTACTGGATAGAGTAAGAATATGTACTGTCAACCATCAGATTAATCTAACCCAATAATAAAAACCTTGTCCTTTGTGGCCACTTACAGATTACAGCCGAGCAGGGATGACATAAAGCAGGACTGTAAATATTTTTTTTAAGTCTTTTATTTCTTTCTTTATTGATTTGACATCAATCCTGAACCTACATGATTATAGTTTTTATGAACGTTAAGGTAAGCGATCTGAATCTTAAGACATCTCTGCACTCGACATGGACTCCCATTACAGCAAGCGCTATAATGAGGTATGTATTGCAGCAGCATGTTGTAGCACCACAGGACACCATGACAACAACATAGACCTTCAGCAATTTGCAGTCACGAAAACAAAAAGAGGAATTTTAGCACAAGTGTATTATTCACTGCGCACACGCTGACTCAGTGTTTTGACAGCTTGCGACCTCTGATTTCTCTTCTTTTTTTTTTTTCTTTTCTACTGGGAAATAAAGGTATCTGTTTAAAGAGATGTCAGGTCGTTAAATGTGATAATGAGTCACTCAAGCTCTGAAATCATCCATTCAAAGAATCTTTTGATTGCTGAAATGTTGCTGTTTTAGAAAGAGTCCTGACCTTAAGCTGATTAAACTGTACACGCAAGACAACCCACGGATACCGCTGAACTGAAACTTGGCTTCTAATGAGCTGTGGTTTCAAAAACGCTGCCCTTTCAGTAGCCCTGGTCAATAGCCATTTGACTGAGCGCTATGCTTATTAAGATGGTTCATTATTTATTCGCCACGTCTGTGCTGGAGGAAGAGCCCAGGCAGGAGTATAAAAAAAAAATATTTACATATAAATTAAATCAAACACTTAAGTCTAAAATAAGATCCTAGAACTACAGAGTATTTCAAACATTATGTTGTGGTGTGTGTGTGTGTGTGTGTGTGTGTGTGTGTGTGTGTGTGTGTGTGTGTGTGTGTGTGTGTGTGTGTGTGTGTGTGTGTGTGTGTGTGTGTGTGTGTGTGTGTGTGTGTGACACATACTGTGTTACTTCATCACTACTTACTACAT
>VUQG01009182.1:24873-54545 GCA_015106755.1 Etia nguti | reverse complement strand
GCTTAATGCACCATGGTGCTTTCCTGCTTCCGTTTTAAGAAGATAACCGGAAATGGAGACACAGACTAAAGCCTCTTTGTGCTTCTTTCTCACACAGACACACACTCGAGAGCATGAGGGAGACTGTAACAGTTTATCCTCTGATGTCTCCTTTAAAAATACAGTGTATGTCAGTAAGTCAGCTGAGAAATAAAGCAGCACTCACTCTGTTAGTCTCTAAACCAGACAAATCCTTTTTACCTTCATCTCCTTTGATCTTAAACTATATCCTTTTTTTTGTATTGTGGCTATAAAGAGATATCTGCATGTGTCTGTCTAAAATACACAGAACATGTTGACAAGGAACAGGTTTCCCTGACCAATCGCCTTTGGTCTATAAAAAAAGAAATGCAATAGCCAAAATGCAATTACCTGACAACTCTTTAGGTTTTTAAAAAAAAAAGCATTTTCCTTCATATATAGACTGTAAAAAATAACTGGGAAACACAACAGGAAATCTTGGCTGGGAGATGTGTTATCTGTATATCTGCTGGCTCTGTGCCTTTTAGCTGAAACACTGGCTATCGCCCACAGAGGCTAATTCATCATATGACAGGCGATGGGTTCCCACATTGCTTATGTTGTGACCCAAAGCCCAAAACTCAGAGAACATGAATCCCAAAGAAGCTATAAATCAGAACAGGAGATCCTCCTATAATTATTGTCAGCTGCCCGTACTCTTCCTGCTGATGCAGTTGAATCAGTCTCGTTATACTGAAATGCCTGAACTAAATCTTAAGACTTTGCTGTGTTTATGAAACTGTTAATCTCCAAATACTACAGTGTTCTAACAAGCCTGCAAACCACCTGGAGACGCAAGCATCATCAGACAAACAGCATTATATTATGCCACAGGATGTGAATGCATTGGGTTGAGGCTTTACTTTACTGAGACTTTACTTTGGCCTGTGATATCAAGTTCTTTATAGTTAATTATTCCATCCGTGTTCAGTCTTGGTGTGTTAGAAAATGTAACCGAAGGGTTTCCACATTTACAGACTGATCTGTTTTATGGGTGATGTACCGAGGAACAAAGAGAGCTTGAGAGAGAGAGAGTATTCAGAGTATGTAATCACTGAATCAGTGTGTGTGCAAAGATGGTTTATCAGTGTGTAATCTGTATGTCCACACAGTCTGTGGTGACATCACCGGACAAAGGTCTCTCTGCCCGCACGCACGCACACACATAAACGCACGCACACACACACATTAATGTATCTCTACTTGTTTACCAGGACAAACGGGCTGACCAGTCACAGAAACTGGTGACTCAGTGATGTCATTGAGCTGATGAGGAAATGGCCTCAGAGGAGTTTGATGTCATCCACCTTCATCACTCACCCTCTGTCTTGCTTTGTGCCTTCTTCTCTAATTTTTCATTTTCTCTCATTCACTTGTTTCCCGTCTTCTCTTGTTCCACCCGTGCAGGAGCTAAGGAAACTTCATTTAAATTCATACATAAAAAATACATGATGACAATCGCCTGAGTACGTTACAAATCTACATTTTTATAGATATGTTTCCAATCACTTGGTATGTTTGCAATGAATAAGGTGAACCCAACTGCAGAGCTTCACAGCTCTATGAGGCAGGAGAATGCAAAAAATACTATAAAGAGGAAAAATGTAGTATGAAAAATGAAAAACTACAGAAATTCTACCAGAAAAAGGGAGACTGAAGGGACTACAGAGGACAACCTGACAAAGGCTGAACGCAGTATAAATATCCAGAACCAAGGAGGGCGCACGTGAACTACAGCTTTATCTGCTGTATCAAAAACACAGCAAATATTGGCAAATAACCACACCTAAGAGATCAATAATAAAGCACAGATGAACTATTACTAGACCTCCGGTCTGTACACGATTTGGCTCAAACTGCCTAAACAATACAACCTGATCAAGAATGAGAGACGACATAGACTAAATACCCCCATCAGACAGAGGGATAATAAGTTACAGGTAAACTCCACATCTGATAGCTGTATACCAGACAACCGAAACATTGGCTGTTTCCTGCAAAAACTGCTAAAGAAAAATGCTAAGAAACTGGGCAATTTTAAACCAGTGACTCCATGTTAGCATCCTTCCCGTTTACATCAAGTATTATGAGAATTGTAGTGGCAAAACTCATCTTCATCCAAAGTTAAAAACAACATAAACCAAGGACATTAACTTTTTTTCCAACAAGATTAACAATACTCACAAAATAAATTATATCCCTGTATAATTGATTTAAAAAGCCAAGCCTTCAAAGGGTTTAAATATAACAAAGTTAATAAAAGTTAATAAGAGCAAGAAAATAAATTACATCAAAACATCCTTCCAAAAGAAAGAATGAAAATGTTGAGAGAATACACCCACTAACCTTTAACCTGCTGAATATTGACATTAAGGATAAGTGAGAGGGAAGCTCTGTTTGGACATTACACACATGCACACACACACACACACACACTCACACACACACACACACTAATAGGTGATGAGTTAACCGATCTCTCAGTACCTCTTTCTTATCAGCAATGTTTTTTGGAGGCCCGAAGTCATCGCCGCTCTGTCTCACAGCACAACGCTCCAACAGAGAACAAACACAAGCAGAAAGATAATAGTCTCTGATCAATAGATTGTATTGTAATCGCTGCTTGATCAAAAGAAGGTTGGTCAGCTATAAACGTACATCCTGGCAAACTGCTCACCACTATGTTTGTCTCCAAACGATCTGTGGCGAGCGATTTGAGTTGATCAGGTTTCCTGCTCTGAGAGATGCAAAGCAGCTCACATACGTTTAGTCTTAAAATGTATTTTCAAAATTGTATTTAGATTTAAATATCTGATCTATTATGACTTAATCTTTATCAAAAAGTTTAATATTTATTAACCAAATCAAATCAATCAGTAATCTGCTTCCATACTTATTTGTACCTTTATTTCCCGTGTTTATCTTTGGCTTTTTTCTCCGACAAGCTCCTGCCCGCTCTCTCCTGCTAAACCTGTCTCCATTAAAGGTTGTAATATCTACAATTGGATCCCATCCATCCAATATGAAACATAATCCAATAACAGACAGATTCAGCTAAATGAATCCAGTTATGTGGCCCAATCAAATAGAGGAGGATTCCCTTCAAACCCATCTGTCTGATACGCATCAATCTGGCTGCTTTTAATGCTTTTACCACCAAACTGAGCAGAGGTGAGCACAGAAGAAAAATAAGAACAATCTGACCTTCAACACTGGCTTTCTTTTCTCTGTAAATTTGGCTTTGATTTGGACTTTATCACCACAAATGATAAGAATAAAAGGTCAGCAAAACAAAAAGTACAAACTCTGTAGGTGAGATAAAGAAAACGTCATTACTGCAAGAAGAAACCTTGAGGTAGAAAAAAACCAGATACAACAAAAGAAGAAATTTGACTTCATGCATACATTGAAGCAAAGAGAAATTAGGCAGTTATGGCCCATGTTTATTTGTAAATGTCTCTAGTTTTCCCTTTTCACATGTTTTCTCCTGTGTTGTATTGTGGTTTTGAAATCCTGGTCTTTATTTCCTGAACAGTTAAGGTGAGTAATTGTTCCCACCTGTGTCTCCTTTCCCAGTAGCACTTTGTATACAGGTACTCTTGTGTTTTGCTCTGTTACTGCCCTGTTCAACTGCTTGTGCCTGTGATCATGAAGATTTTTTTCTTGCCTGCCTATGTGTGTATGTACAATTAAATACATATTATCTATATATTTTTTATCAATATATTTTTTTCTGTTTATGTCCTTGTTTTTGACTTGCAGAGCGAATACTGTACCATTTTGTACCAACATGCTCTACAATTTCTAATTTAAAACCTGTGCTATCAAGACATGCATAGTGGTTTGCAAATGGTTATGAGTTGAGAATCAATACTGCAAAAATCATCCCCTGAACAACACAACATTTTTCACTGGTGTATTAAACTGGTAGACTGGTAGCCCATGTGGACTTAAATACAAAAATTAAAACCCATATGTTGGCAAACAACTCTAAGTAGCTTACTATTGTTGCTAGCAGTTTTGCACAAAAAACAACTTAAATTATAAGGAGAACTTTTTTAAAAAAGGAAAGAAAAAAAAAAGTTAAATGTTTGAACTTTAAATTTTAAAACCTGATTCCATTGAAATCCACTATTTCTGAAAGACTATATAATTTAATGCTATTAATGTGCAGCGACTTTTGCATGAAGACAAGTATATAACATAGCATAAAACGTATGTAGAGTGGTTGCCAGTGAGGACCACATAGCTCTCTTTTTTTAAGTGTATTAAAATATTAATATACCAATAAAAATCATAGATTAAATATATAAGACTTGAGCACTGTATGACATGGTTAACTCTCAATATCTACAAGGGGATTACAAATATTTAAAAATAAAGGTCATGTTTTGAAAATGACATAGAGTCCAATGGTTTTGAATCAAGCCAGCTTCCAGAGACAATAGTGAACTGTGACCACAAGACAGTGGTAATTTACAGAAAGAATGCAAACAGCCAATATAATATAATATAAGCAGAGCGATTGCTTGCACTTTGCTGGTTTAAACTGATGTCTATTTTTAGATTTCACTGGGCAAGCACTGCCTCTTTGCTTGCCCTGAACCTAGAATTCCCGTGTGCTTGGTCACAGGTATAGGCCATCAACTGGGAAATAAACTCCCTGGTTTCTCTCTCTTTTGCATGTGTACACCTCAGTTATTCCCAATTCCCTCAGTGTCTCACAATTGGTGTTATATCAGAGTGATAACTCTACACTTGTTTATTATGCCAGTCAATACCCGCTGTAGGAGCATTTTTTTGCTAAACATCCCTAGCCTGCTCCCAGTTGGCTAGTAGGTGGGAATATGGACAACATCTTTCATACTGCATCATGATATGTTGCCTAGAATAACACCCGTATCATGTCACAGCGATTCTATGATACAAGTAAACATCAAAATGCAATTTCAGCCAATGTTGTTTAATGCAAGTCTGGTCCTCTCTTCCTTTTCCTCCTTTCAGAAGAGGAACTACTCCATTCACCCCAAATAAACCATACTGTTATGATATATATGTAATAAAAAAAACCCATAAAGATCTCAAATTTGACCTAAAACAGTCCTCCAAGTGGGGTGGACCCCTGGGCCCATCCCTAGAATATCCATTGACTAATCTGGCCAAAAAGATAGCTGTTACTAAAGAGGCAAAAACCAAGAATATGTCAGTAAAATTGATTAGCCCACTATTTTAATTGTCAAACATTTTCCCCCTGTGAGTTTCTTCCTGTCACATATTTCATTTGCTTTCCCTTCAGTCATGTTATAAGTGCTGCCATATGGAATTACAATAACAAATTTCCTGCACATGAACATACATAATCTGTAGAAAAGGGTAGCAGTGCAGTATTTTCAAACAGGCTCTGGATGCATGAAGGCAAACAGTCCATTTGGAGCATTAAACAGGGAAAGCATTTACTAAAAGGCAACCTTGAAGCCAAAAACTAGTGACACTGCTGAATCAAACTGGTGAGGGAATCAGTTTAGAGCAGCTACATGCTTACGTACAGAGATATTGATATATTTGGCTTCAGTGTATCAATACCATATTGCAAGGGAAATCGAAACAATATATACTCATATCAATATTTGGTCCAAAGTCGGTGAATGTCACTAAAGCATGAAAGTGAAACATGCTGTTCTAATATCAAATATCCATAGAAGACTAAAGATAGCAGTCATGTAAATGTCTCTAAACACCAGAAGGAGAAACTTGTGTCAGCCCTGATTTACATCCAAGTGCAAAAACATTTTAGCCACATTCTCACGCACAAAACAGCACACAAATAAAGTAATTCCTGTACTGTGATTCAGGTTCTTATTGTGATTGTTATGTAGTGAGCCACCAGCTCCAGAAGGCTCCTTGCTGAGGTGCATGTATCCCTTTCACATAAGTAGTTTGCTGCGTCTACTATTGCACATTAAAGTGTCCAGGATGTTGTTATTGTTTTGCAGCAGGAGACATTCAAATACAGGCTCTCTCTCTCTCTCTCTCTCTCTCTCTCTCTCTCTCTCGTATGCTGTCAGCTCTCTCAGCCTACAACCCCCTCCCCCGTCTCTTCCAGGAACCGGTCTGGATCAGGTTCCTGCAGATCAATGGAGATCTGGGTCCACACCGTTTACGTTATCGTTGCCAGTATTAATGCTCTTTTAATCTGCTCGGGATTACAGCCATCGATCCACGTCATCCATCCACGCACACGGCCGAGCCCAAACTGCTGCTGCTTTACACACAACAACACACACATACACATTTCAGAGGAAAACAGCATAGGAGAAAACAACAGCACGAGCAGAGGCTGGCGCAGGAAGGACAACAAACAAGAACTTGCCTCAGCTCCCTTGTTTGTGTCCGATCTCAGTATCTGACCATCAGAGTATTGATCGGTTATAGATACACATCAGTACATTTGCATAATTGTCAGCTGAAGCAGCAAACTGAAATATCAGAGGCTGAGAAGAAAAATGAAAACTTTAAATTGAGTTTGGTGCATTCTGATGTATAAATTGTGCTTGAGCAGTAAGTGAGGTGGAAGTAAAATAAGTTGAAAATGTTTCAAACTTTGACTATTTAAAAACTGAAAGATATTAAAAATCTGAACATAAGTTTAATAGTCCTGTGTCTCATGACTATTTTAGTGTTTACACACTGACACAGTTTTTCCTATAATAAATTAATGTTTTTACTCTAAGTTAAATTAATCAACCTGTCATCAGATGTTCTTTTGCACCAGGATTCTTCTTCTACTTCTTCTTCTTATCATGATATAAACATCAAGCATAGAAACCCATAACAATGAATTCAAATTAAATTCTAATAATAATAATTAATTCTATCCACCAAATAATCTAGAAATTATCTATACATATTTTGATGCTCTGTTTTTTCTTGGCAAAGTAAAGCGCGTGAAATTTAAAACTGCATAATAATAATAATACTAAAGAAAAGGGCTCAGTGGCTACCAGAGTATGAAAATAAAACTGTTAATAGAGAACGAGCAAATCATCAGAAGATCAATGTGAAGCAATGAAAACACAAAGAGGGAAACACTTCACCTCAGGCTCATGTGATGATCACAGCTGTTATTAAAGATTTGTTTGGGCCACAGGAAATTTTCAGATTTCCAAATACAGTCTTGAGTAAGGGAATGACTGAGTTAGGTGGTAATAAAATAGACATCTAAAGGTTTTTGTTGTGCGTTTATGTTCCTTTTTTCCCTTAAACACTGTGTTTTCACAGTAAACCCTGCCTGCAGCCTGACAGGTTTGTCCTGCCTGTCGTTGCTCATTACGCCTCTGGACAGACTTATTTCAGCCAGGCGGTGACACCAATACTAATGAAGCTGAGGGAGGAAGGGTGAGCAGGATGGAGGAAACAAAGAGAAAAAGAAAATTAGGAGGAAAACATACAAACCCCACAAAGATAACTACAATAAAGTAACAGAAAATGTCATCAATGGGATTGGTCTATTCAAAGGTGCTGCTTCATGTGTGGATCAATAAACAAATCCTAACTACCACTAAAATAGCACAAACCAAATAAGGCCTCACATCCTGCACCTCCTCCAGTCTACTTCTGACCTAAACTGCTGCGGGGCCTCACTATTGATTGGATAACGTCAGCAAACACATACTGCAATCTTCTGAAAAACCCCTTGAGATATATAATGTGGTTAAAAAAATAAATCCAACAGCAGCCAACAGGGACAAAAATAGTTGAAATTAATCACAAATGCTGTTCTACGTGTCAGAATCATTAGATGTTTCCCATATTATTAGTCCGTTACTAGAAGGACTTCATTCCCAATTATACTTGTATAAACATTTTGTTAAATTTTAACTTCAAGGATTAATGGAATCTACTGCATTGGCTTTACACATCACCACCAAATTGCATGTTTTTACATACCAATCACTAAAATATTGACCTCCTTTTAACTGTAGCCTTTCCATTATTTCAGAAAGAGCCATGACGAGGACCTTTGGCCATGAAAACATACTTTTAATAGAGTTACTATTATTATTATTCTCTTGAAATGGGTTTTAGTTTACCAAATGAATTGGAATAAAACTAAATTGGCTTCTTTTAAATATAGCTGTAGGAAACATGCAAGGAGTGACGTTTCCTATGTGGACAGGTATCACTTAAACAGGGAAAATTGCATTAAACTGCAATGTCTGACTGTTTTTTGTTCATTTTACAGTATTGTAAAGCTTTTTTATATGGAAACCCAAGTAACTGGAACAGTGCATAGATAAGCTAACTTGTAGTTTTCGCCCCCCAAAAATGGTGCTTAGGACCTGCAGAGGCGATCAAATAAAACCCTGTAATTGTAATCCACTGCCAGAAAGCCGGAGTTCCCTCATACTAGTTCCTGAGTTAGTGTCTCCCAGACTACAGCAACTCTATACTATTAAAGACTACTGAGCTCTTTATGAGGTTTCTGAGCTAAAAGCAGACCTGTTAAAGGAGTATATCTTTATCCTAAGGTTGAAAGAGGCAGATTTCCAAATGAATGGTAAGAAATGAAGACTGAAACGCTATAAATTAATACTATAGGGTCAAAGACATTGGATACTACTTTTTCCATAATGTATCTCAATAATACATTTCATTGCACCTAATGTCAGAGTAGAGTAGTTTCTAACTATACTGAAATATAAGATATTAGCACCGATAAATAGCAAATTTTCATAGCTAGGGTAATCTTTATGAAAAGAAAGCTAATTTGGCCTTTTGAGTATGATTCAGGATTGTTTTCTCGTCCTTGCTGCAGCTCCGACTGTCCACTGTGGATTCTCTGAGCACTCGGCCTCAGTGAGTTCATGGTCCAGGTGTCACATTTGATTTGACCGTCCTAATAAAGAGGCGACAGGACCATTTTCTCCCCTGAACCCGAGCCACTCAGGCAGCCCCAGCAATGCTTCTACTGCCCCAGCAACACCGGTGCACCATAATTGGTGTGGACAGTCTTAACGAAAAATCTCTACACCACTCTTCTGATATTCTTATTGGGAACAGTGAAGGTTGGAAAGAGTCTGTAAAAGGAGATTGGTGCTCTGCTGAATGAATATAGTGCAGCCAGAGCCCCTAGAGCCATAATATTTTGATTGTCTGAACCTTACAAAACATACAAACGAGTTGTGAACGTTTTCCATACTTTTAGATACAAAAGCAAGCTAATTGTTACACAAATGCAGAGGCACAACCAAAAAAACATTGAAAATCAGGAGTGGCCAACATCCACCTTATGCAGACTTTGTCATACTTACAAACACAGTTAGTGTTTGGCCTCGGCATCAAATATTGCTGCAGTTGGTGTATTAAGACACCAAAGTCAAAGATCACCTTTTGGATATCTCTGAGATGGGACCAGGTTGGTTTAGACACTATCATTATTTCAGTCAGGACCACTGTAGTTTAAAAAAAATGTATAATAACTAATATATTATGGTGGCAAAGCTCTGCTCTGGCATCTCCATGTCCTTCTAAGTGCATACATGAAAATCGAGACATATGAAGCACATTAGTGAAACCTCAGCACAGAACAGAGCAGACATCAGTGGCAACAGACATGAGACTCAATAAGACTGAAACAGCTTGAAAAGAGCACAAAAAGAAGGAGCTCAGGTGAAGTGGGTTGTAAAGTGGCTTGCAGATGTGGAGCAACAGCAGGCAGGTGGCTTGAAGCATCTTAGATATCATGCCTTACATGAGATTTGTCAACTGTATGCATGAAGAGTATCAACTGATATGAATCAATTTAATTCAATTTAGTTTTGTTTATATAGCTTTAAATCACAACAACAGTCACCTCAAGGTGCTTTAAGTTGTAACATAAAGACCCTACAGTAACAGGCTCTATTGAGCATTGATTTAGACTGCTTCATCCAAAACCCAGCATCTACACTGCCCACCATGAAAATAGGGTGTATTATCACCAGCCTTTTGTGTCGTAGAGATAAAGAGCTCCTTCTTTCTACCTTCACAACCTGAAAATGTATATATTTTCAGTCTTGTAGTCTTCAAAATGATCATCGACCGTATATAAGAGATTGATGTAGCCACTGTGATGTTGTGAAACCTCAATCTCGTGGTTTTTGCCATCACCAACTTGATGTTTTGAAACCAAACTTGATGAGTGATAAGACTAAGAAATCAGGGGATTGCTTGAAGGCTAGCAGCTTGTCAGTTACACAGCAATCATTCTTCTGGATACTGATGAGGACTGTAATTTACACAAGAACTAACAAGTAACATGTCAGTACGTCTGTAAACTAGTGACTGAACCCATAACCTCATCAGGACAGTGTTTGCTCAGGTCATAGAGGAGCTGAGGGTTTTTCCACAATCATCTTTAAAACCAGAAGAGTTGGCCATTAAAACGAATGTAGGTTTAAGACACATCTGCATGGACTTCACTTTTCAGACCCAGAAGGTACAGCCATCTATTACGGAAAGACCCATCAGACCTGCTGGAGACACAGAAGTCTGCATTCACTTCCCAAAACCTGAAGACAGACTTTGTCACGTCTCACTTTCCAGCCACTGAAAACTGCTATCGACAGCATGAGACAGAGATAACAGCATCTGTCAAAGCTTCTCACACCGACACACAAACAAACATCACAAGTCTCCTCTTAGCAGCCTGAAATCCATTATTACAGATCGATGGCAGTCTGTGAATATGCAGGAGGTCAGAACAAAAACCCCGAAAACGGACACAAGCTGTATTCCCACAGTCTGAAATTGTAAGACAACACACACAGACACACACACACACACACACAGACAGTAACTGCTGGTAATCTGTGTCATAAAGCAGAGTCCGACTCATTAATAATGCACCCTGTCTGCTCGCAGCAGGATGCATAAAATGGAAAATATTTAGGTTCAGTCACTCAGATTTTCAGCACAATTTGACTCTGAGTGGATTCATTCTGTTCTGGAAACATTAAGGTAATCCCTGGTGATCATATTCTTTATTTTATTTTACACTAAAACAACCAAACCGACAATGAATTTATCCTATTGATAAATATACTGTGCTATCTACAAATTAGTGTCCCTGTATACCTAATTTCCTGTTTTCTGAGATGCTTTCAATGTGAAAAACTCCATAGGAAGCAACTTAAAAGTGCAAAAGAGATGCAGGATGAATACATGTAGAATTTGTGGTATGTAAAAAGAGAAAAGAGGGATCATTGTTGTATCATTACATACACATTACTCTTAATAAACCATGTGAAGTATTAGAATAGCGGTTCGTTGATTCAACACCAATTTGCCCATCATTTTCCTGTCATCCATAATTCAGTCGCAGTCAAGGGCCGACTCTGTCCTCCATCCAAACAATGGACTCCTCCTCCTCCTCTCTTCCTCTCTCCCTCTTCCTCCCTCCCTCCATTTTGCCTGGTTAACCCGGCTGTGAGGTGAAGAAGAAGTGAAGTGAGCAGACCGAGGCGGGTCACGCTGAGATTCCCATCAATAATTCATCGGGCCGCTGCTGCCTCTGCTCTTGTGTTCAATTCCCCTGACGATCACATAATACCTCCACCCCCAAAAGAGAGAGAAAAAGATGGAGCGAGAAAGAGGTCCAGGGGACGAGAAAATGGTGAAAGAAACAGATTCAAAACGAGATAGAGGATGAGGAGGAGGCGTCGAAAGAAAGGAAGTAAACCATTTAAACAGGCACATTTGTTTTTCTTTTAATATATTGTGAGTGTGCTAGTTTATATTGTTTCTTTAAATTTCAGAATAAGGATTTGTATGTGACTCCTCTTTAAACTGCCGTTGCAAAATGTACTTGCCTTTAAAATATGTGGACACAAAGATACTAGCACATCTGATGAAGAGCAAATCCAAAGGCTTTAAAATGTTGGAAATTGCCTTTTTTTTTGTTCTGCCAGGCAAAAGTGACTGATTCACCTGTCCTGACAATCAGATTTCAAGTGGAGACAGAGGTTAATAGGAACGCATGACTTGGTTATTAAGATTTATTTCTTAATGCAACCAACAAAGGTCCCAGTGGTTGATTTTTTCACCACCAATTAAAACAAACAAAACCTGCTGAGGGTTTTTCGTGAATATAAAGATTTTTGTCACCACCCAAAAATCCAGGGCTGTGATTTTTAACTATTTTATTGTGGGTTCAATTTACTCCAGCTTGAAATAAATACTTGTTTATTACATGACTGAGAACAGGGAAATGCACAGACTCTTTTCCTTAATCCAACCCACACAGGCCTCTTTTGAGGCAGGAACAACTGTTTTCTTATATGAAAGCGTACAAGTACAGGAACTGGGGCGTCCACACACTTTCGGCTACGTGGTGGTATTAATGGTCATGTCAGTGTAACAAGGGTTAGGATTTTGGTTAATATTATTTTGAAAAAACTAAGGAGAAAGTGTGACGTACAATGATTCATACATGCAGCACTGATGCATCAGCATTGCAACAGCACTGACAGCTACTTAAGTGGCTCAATAATACTTAATCTTAGTCCAAAACAGCAAACTCACTGCCTTTATTATTTTTGTCTAGTGTTTTTGACCACTCAAAGTTCTTTACACAAAGTCACAGTCACTTATTCTGGCACCTATCCTACCGGACATTGGGAAGAATTTTAGGTTTCAGTATCTTACACAACAACACTTCAAAATGTAGGCCAGAGAAACTAGGTGTTTAACTACCAACATTTCTATTGGTTATTGAGCCACTCTACATCCTGAACCACAGCCAACACCAGACCTTAGCTCTCTCCTGCTGTACACAGAAACCCATCCAAAGCCCATTTACAGCTCAGTATCTCAGTTCCTTTCATTGTGTGTGAAGAAAGCTTTAATAGTGCGATCAATTCAATTTTCAATTCATTTGAATTTTATTTATATTGTGCCAAATCACAAACAGCTGCCTCAAGGCACTTATTACTGAAAGGTAAATAATACAAAGACAATGGCGACAGATCACACAAAACACAAAGCTAAAAATTATACACAAAGTCGGTACAATAACAGTGATACGTATAGAAATGTATTCATGTTTGAAGGACTTAAAGTGTCTAAATTTTGACATAAAATTTGCTTCACACTAGGTTGTGAGAAAACTTTCTCCAATAATTTACAATGCAGGACAAGCATATTATCACTGGGTTGGGTTTACATTTGCAAAATTGTAGGTTGATTCAAGCTACTGGTTATTCTCTTCCTCATCGCATTAGCAATTAGGGACACGTATTCACAGGTTTCCAGTGCAAATGTATCCACAGACATAGCACAAGGCAAAATTTTGTGTGGCACTGGATCTGTGAAGTCTGTATCATTGACTTTACCCTTCCTTGTCACCGACTTTTCCAAACTGACTTAAGTGTATGTTGCGAACATTAACCATCATCATTTGAATTTCTCTACCTTCTTCTATGCAGCATGTAATATTTGTCTAACATCAAATATATATACAGCATTACTGAAATTGTGCTTTCTATATCCATCCATCTATCCATCCATTTTCTTCCGCTTATCCAGGGCCAGGCTCCTTTCAATGTGGAGGAGTAGCGACTCTACTCTACTGCATGGCCGAACTCCTCACTATGTCTCTAAGGGAGAGGCCAGCTATCCTTCGGAGAATGCCAATTTTCTGTGACCGCTAATTTCTTTGATCTCGTTCCTTCGGTCATTACCCGACATTTACCGGTCGACCCATAGATCGACCGGTAAATTGAGAGCTTCTCTTTTACGTTCAGCTCTCTCTTCACCATGATGGACCAGTACAGCATCTGCATCACTGCAGCTGCAGCACCAATTCATCTGTTGATCTCCCGCTGCCTTCTCCCCTCATTTGTGAACAAGACCCTGAGATACTTAAACGCCTCCACTTGGGGCAGTAACTCGTCCGTGACCCGGAGTGGGCACTCCACTCTTTTCCGACTGAGGACCACTCCCTCAAACTTGGAGGTGCTGATTCTCATTCCCCCTCACTTCACGAACCACTCCAGTGCGAGCTGGAGGCCACCACCTGATGACGCCAACAGAACCACATCATCTCTGAAAAGCAGCAAGACCGCCCAAGTGGAAGCCATCCACCACTTGGCTATGCATAGAAATTCTGTCCATAAAAATTATGAACAGAATCTGTGAAAAAGGGCAGCCCTGGTGGAGTCCAACCCCCCTGGGAATGAGTTCGACTTTTAGGCGGCTATGCGGACCAAGCTCTTGCAGTGGTTGTATAAGGATCAAATGGCTTGAGGCAATGGGCCAGACGCCCCATACTCCCGAAGCATCTCCCACCGAACACTCAGAGGGACACAAAAAGTCCACAAAACACATGTAGATTGGTTGGGCAAACTCAGATTCACCTTCAAGTATTCGAGAGGCTAAAGAGCTAGTCCAGTGTTCCGCGAACGGGACGAAACCACATTGTTCCTCCTGTATCTGAGGTTCAACTAACTGACGGACTCCTTTCCAGGACCCTTGCATAGACTTTCGCCAGGAGACTGAGGAGTGTGATCCCCCTATAGTTGGAGCACACCCTCCGGTCCCCCTTCTTAAAGATGGGGAACCAACACCCCGGTCTGCCAATCCAGAGGTACCACCCCTTATCTCCACACAACATTGAGGATGAACCTCATCCACCCGCATGACCCTTCCACCAAGGAGTTGTTTAACTGCCTCAGTGACCTCACTCCTGGTGATGGACAAGTCATCCCCCTCCTCCCCAGATTCTGCTTCCTCTATGGAAGGTGTATACGAGTCGCTTGACTGTTTGTCAGAATCTCTTTGAGGCAGTCCAAAAGTCTCTCCAACTGGCCTCTCCGAACTCCTCCTACACCCGAGTGCCGGGTGCCAGCCAGATGCGGAGACCCGGGCGGACCGAGCCCCAGCTGCCAAGACTAGTGATTGGGACATGCTTTTTAAAATTAGAAAAAAATAATAATGCTTTGTTTTTCCATGCCCACAGTCCCACAATAGTTTCCTACAAAAGTCCCTGGACAAAAATATGTTTATAGACAGAAAAGCATTCAACCCTCATTTATTATTGAAAACTTTAGTTTCCAACGTTTAGCTGATGGTTTATTGTCGAGAAATAAATATAAAAAATAAGCAAATAAGTGGATTGAATGACATGAAAGTGTACCAACGTCCTTCTGTAGTTTTCCTACAGTTTGTACCAACCTGCCTATATTTTTCCAGGAATATCCCACGGATCATATTCAGAATTTACGGACAAAGGCATTATTTAGACATTTCTAGACATCAAGAGTCTGAGATGATAGGGAGAGTAAAGAAATGGAAATATATGCTCAAAATAACCACATAATTATTATTACCATTTGTTGCTGTGACTGTAAAGACCATTATGATGGAGAATTTAATAGCTACCAGATAAACCTGTCTCCCAGCTCTCAATTCTTTTCTTTTCCCCCTGCATGCTGCTCCTCCCTCTTCTCTCTGCTCATCTCAGGGTCAAGGGAATATTTGCTCCATCTATTGTCTGAGTGTTGCAGCTCTGACCTTTGACCCCACCTCTATTGGTTGCTTGTAGCGTTGCTGATCTAAGAATTGCACCTCCCTCTGTTTCTGCTGTAAATTTAAAATCACCGTAGAGGCGAGGGAGAACAATGGAAAGAGCAAAAGTGTAACGCCTGGCAAACACTCAAATAAAGAAACACAGTATTGACCCATTCCCTGAGAAACCACAGGATGCCAATTACACATCAAGAATCAAACAGAATTAATATTTAAAATCAAGGCATCAACATGTAACATCTCCAAAGCTGATTTGCATTATATGGAGAGCACTTTTCTACAGCCTAGCTTAGCCCAAAGAGCAGACATCGCAGCCAAGTCAAACCATGATGTTTAAACTTTGTGTAAAACTATCATTGCTTTCTTGTCCACAAGAAATGTAGGCAAAAAAAAAAAGAAAGTAAACAGCAGCTGGAAACAAAACAAGGTCAATAGATAACTGCGATTAATAAAAGGATGGTTCTGGATGGGCTGCAAACCCCAGTTTCCTGAGTGAAAGTCCAGTGTGGGCCCAGGCCAAAAGAATTTTATAGCCTTTGTTATTGTCTGGTATGTTTTATTCTGTGAACCAGCTTCATAGCTATTATATAATATTTATAGTAAGCCTATTGCTGCAGGAGGAAACTACTGGCTTAGCAAAAGAGAGAGAAAAAACACTTTTCCACTTTTACTTTTACAGTACTATTATGTCATCAGTTCTAATGTACTACAGTTTCCTACTTTAAACTGATTTACAGTAGAGAAGAATAACAGCAGTATCCGTATATTTTCCCACACTCTGGTAATATACAGTGTAAAAGGTTATGCAGTATCTTAGACATACTACAGTGTCTTAGACAAATTACAGTATGTTATCATAGGTTTCTCAGTATAAAGCCATTTAAATTACATGAGTTCCAGTGTAGCTTTTGACAACCGATTTAGACAACAAAGACACTAATAAACAGAAAACTGAATTACCTTTCTAAGAACATACACTCTGTAAATCAGACATTGTACACTTAGTTAACTACCTAAATAAAAAAAGAGGATTATATTTGTATTTCTCAATGTTTTGAATTAAATAAGAAGAATCTTTAGCATTGGTATAATAAACTCCAGGTTTTGCAAAGATTTGAAGTTAAAAAAGACAGAGAGTGTGAGATATGCAGTATAATCCTAGGGAAAGCAGATGAGTGCAGCTCACTCAGACAGAGGTATAACTGCGAGGCTGTCCTGTGACATTTTACAACACACAGGGGAGCACAGATCACATGAACACTCCCCTGCTCTTCTCCAGCTCCAACCTCCATCCACTCTCTCCTGTCATTTTCTATTAACCTGTATCGTCAAATACCAGCATCGAAAATCAAAGAACCCCTAATGAAATTACAGTCAAATCCCGCAGAGATAATCTCATCCACATCAGCAATCTACAGACAAATCCAGCCTGCTTAAATACTGATTTCCAATCAAATGTTAAAGAATCAGCTGTCCATGTTGGACTGATGTCACGCATTGTTATAGTCAAGAGCTCTTCTGTCTCTACAAAACTCAGAAGGATACTGAACTGGGTGCATCATATTACAAAGTACATCATAGGATGTGTCAGATGAAACCATGGCAGATCTAAAGGTTTAAGAATAAGATAAAATCTCCTTAAACTCTTAATAAAAACCCTGCAAAAACACTGACATTCACAAGGTATAAAAAAGGGTTATCACAGCAATAACATAAGAAAGGACATCAGTTCATAAAATGCTGTTATGATGTTGTTATTATTAGGAAAAACAACAGAAAATATATAGTTTTATGAAAAATGTAGGAACATCTTTACATTGACATATTGCTGATAAACAAGCTGCTTGTTTTAATTAACTGCGTACTAATTTGAGTTTCTCGAGTGCAATTTTTTTTGTTATTTGGGTAAATCTTTCAATAATATTTTGCTATATGAATGTATTGTATAGATGAATAAATACATTTTTTATTTCAAATGTGATCCAATCATTCATAATTTGTATATTTTTGTCTCATTTATTTTGATTTCTGTTCTTATTTTGATAGATTTTTTTTCCTTGACATAAAGTTGTTGTTTTTTTAATCTCATTACAGCAAAATAATTAAACTTAATTAAAATATTATGATAATATGAGTAATATGAGAAAGCTGTAATGATATAAATTGAAAGACATATAGCTGTTTATATAGGGAAAAAAATAGGCCGTATGATAAGAAACATATTTTATTAGATTATACCATATCTATTATTTTTGCTAAAAAGGCAAAATAAATAAATAAATAAAAAATTGAAGACACGCACACACATGATAAAGGCACATATTCAGGAGTTAAAGGGATCAATTTCAATTTACTTGATTTCACCCACAAAATCCAATATCAATATCCCATATTCATGGAAAGTCCTGGAATGTGTATAAAACAAAAGAAAACCCATAAAACAGCCATACTGAAGACTTACTGTTGGATATTACACCTACATGAAGAAGAGCGACTCTATAAGAGCAGCTAGATACAACATTTAAAAATGTACTAATCTATAAACACATTAAGCCGGTGAAAATGGTTTAATGTATTTATCTGTGACTTAAAGAAATGTATAAAATGATTATTTGTATGCTGTATGGTATCATCTTAGTGTCACTGTGTGTGCTTTTTAATTATCACGCAGATTTTAGAGGGTTCATTAGTCTGTGTGGGAGCTTTTACGAACTCAGAATGAAGCATTTAAATGTGCAACTTATCAAAACGTTATAGTTTTTATTACTTTTATAATGAACATTTTCAATTTACAGTGATTATTTAAGGAAATGATGAATAAAAAATAAAATAAAAAAGGTAAGAATTCCTTATAATGATCATTTTAATACAAAGATTTTAATTTAATACTACTTCCAGGTGAATCTGCATTTGTTCTCTGGCTTCTTATATGGACTTTTGTTTGTTTAGAGCTACTGAAACCAAGAGTATAATTAAAATTAAGCATAAAAAAGATAGTGATCCCCTAAAAAAAAAAGCATGAAACAGATTTATTTATTTAGACTAATTCAGTGCTGATTATTTCACCTATGAAAGCAGCTGGGATTAATTAACTTGAGTCAACCAATAAAACTGAAGTGGATTTCAGCGGATAGCAAAATACAGGCAAACATTGTTCCTGACAATCCTTTTTAAGCTTTTAAAGATTATAATATTCCCAAATATCCCAAACTCTACAAAGGCTATTAGTCAGAAATCCTACCAAAGTAGCTGCCACTGAATGTGTCACAAATCTGTCACTTTGCTGCTCCACATGTCAATCTTTTTATTTGAAAGTGAAAGCCACGTGCCTCCTAAATAAAAAAAAAAGGTATATGTTTTTTATTTTTTTTAAAACCCAATTAAAATGCAAAGTGGAGCATTTTGAAAACAATTTATTATTTAAACTTGAAACATAAAAGTTGATGTTTATTGGTTTACCTAAGCCATAGCAGTACAGACATAATAATAATAATAATAATAATAATAATAATAATAATAATAATAATAATAATAATAATAATAATAATAATAATATCCCTGTTGGGGCTGCCAGGCAGTTTTTACATCCCTTTCCTCTTTATTTTATCTTCTTTCTTACTTTTTAATCTCGTGTTTATTTGTGTTTTCTTTGGATTTTTGCATAAATAAAAACAATGTAAAAGCATATTTACACAAAACAAGGCACTGACACTGCATATATAAATTAAGCTTATAGGTTTAACACAAAAAGGGGTAATGCAGCACCAAAATTATGCAGGTTATAGCTAAAATATGCAATAAATAACAAAAGGTTACAAACTTCATACATCAGGTAATTGTTTCGCTTAAGCCAGGACACCATGACATTAAAGTAAACTTAGTATAATTGTAATAATTTGGCCAGTCTTTGTGTTTTCTCAGCTTTTGGATAATTATAATTTTGCATATATAAAAAAATGTGAAGGCATATTTCCTGCACCTAAAATATTTCAGCACAGAATTTTGAGTTTCCTTCCAAAGGAAAATCACCAGTTTTATGATTAAAGAAAAACATTTTTAATCAGTGTTTTTAACAGGGTTTCATTTACTGAAGTTTGAATTTATGTTTGTTTAACAAATGGTCAGAAATAAGAGGAAAATACAAAGATTTCTATCAGCTGAGGTAACACACACTCTTTGCCTTGATGTATATGCCAAGCATTTATGCTTATCTGCATATTTAAAACTTCAAAATCAATTATGAGCCATAAGAAACCCTGGCATATATTTTTTAAAACAAACAAAAAGAGAATAATTTTAAAGGCTATATGGATATATATGGATAGATGACACGCAGATTAGCTAAAATATGCAGGATTTAAAGTCTTATAGTAAAACAGGTCAATATAAACACTCATCATTTGTTCCTTTAATGGGGTGTAATGAAAGTAAAGACACAATTGTAACAATATAGGATCTTTTTTTAACTTATATAAAAACAGCAAAAGGTCATATATGTGAAAGACTGTGCACACAAATAACTTTAAATCACTCACAGTGCACAAATTATGCAGTTTAAAGCTAAAAAAAAATATGCAGCTATAATGAAAAACACATTTTTTTCAGATTAACATAACAATAAAGCATTTTAATGTGATTTAAATTAACTGGCCTCTCTTTGTATTTTCTGTTTTTGCATGTAAGAACAATATAAAGGCATATTTGTATTGTGGAGGACACTAAAAAAATACAAAAACTGAAAAGATGTATGGCTATAATTTACTCCCAGCAAGCAAGTTATGAAGTATGCAGGTATTAAGATGTGGACGTGCGGTGGGTAGTTTAAAGTCGCATTCTAAACCAGGTAAATCCAAATACTGCGGTTACTTGTGCTGGGTTTTACATTTCAACGTGAAAATAAAGAACCTTTGATATAATTTAAGACTCTAAAATTACTACATTTAGAAAGAAATGTCTCTGCTGTGATAAATAGATGACCAAATCCCAACAGAAACATTAAACGTTTATCACATCTTGGTGTGAAATTAAATGCAACCCTTTCCACGACCTGACCTTTAAAGGGGGGGGGGGGACTGGCCCGTTTTAGTGCTGCTCCTGCAGACAATAGAGGCTGGGACAGGGAACAGGTTACTCACTAGAGGGGGCACCAGACCCACCGATTCTGCAGACCTTCGTGTGTTTATGTCACAGCTCTCTGATCGCTTCAAGCTCCACACAATCAAAAACAGATCCTCCTGAATGCCCCCATCACACTTCTCCACCCCACTGCTAATGCAATCACAATGCAATAAGCATTTAAGGAGCTAATGACAGTAAACACACCAGCATTATAAGAATATTTAACCCTGAGAATATATATTTACACCCCCGGATGCACATTAACAACCAGAAATTACACCAAAAATATTGTGCGATGTTTAGTAGGTTTTATTGTTGTTTTATTTTCTTGGATTTTTAAATACATTTATTATTAATCTGGGTGTTATTTAAAGCAGAATTACTAGTAGATTTTTAGTGTTAGTGCATTATTTTCCTCGCTCCCATGGAGAGACTGGAAACTGAAAGAGGAGGACTGTTGGAGGGAAATCCCATGACCTTGTCATTTCCCATCGATCCTTTTGTGTTATTGATCAATAATGGTAATCATAACACCGGCGAGTCTAAATAAATCCCATTCACCTAAATTGGAGTGGCGCGTGAGGAGCCACGAGGAGAGAAAAAAAGAGAGAAACCAACCAAAATAAACCCAGCAAGAAGATTAAAAGTCAGCTAGTGATAAATGCTGAGGAATCATTTGAGGATATGTTGTTTTAATGTGGAGGATTTCTCCTTTTTCTTCCTGTTGTGGCACAAAAACAAAGCAAAGCAAAGCAGCAGCAGCAGCAGAGCAGCTCAGGTTGTTTTTCTCTCTTACCTGCCAGTCTGAGCGCCGACATCCTCTGAAACTCGGGCTCCTGCAGCCACTTCCACATCCTCCTGAAGGTCTCCCGGCCTGACTTTAGTTTACTCCAGGGTTTGGGGTTCCTCAGCAGGTCCGACAGGGTCCCCTGGGAGCGGCACAGCACCCTCTGGGCGAAGATGGCCTGGGGGATGCTGTACCTCTTGAGCTCCGCCGTGATCCTCTGCGCAACCTCCTTAGTGTTGATTTCTTCCAGCTGTCCCGAGCTGTTCCCCCCCTGCGTCCCCGAGGAGGAGGGCGTTCTTTCCCGGGTGGAAGCCAACACGGGCCCGTGGGATGGAGACTGGAGGTGGGGGTGAGCGTGGGGGTGGTGGCCCGCCGAGGAAACGGCCGGGTGCCCCGGATGGTGCATTCCGTTCAGGTGCGGCATCATCCCGCCAGCCGGGGCGCCGAGGCCTCGGTGCTGGTGGTGGTGGTCCCCTCTGGCCAGCATGGAGGCGGTGTGGTCGAAGTTCAGCATCTTGTCGTGGCTCCCGTGCGTCGTGGTGCCGTAATTGTGGAGACCCTGCTGGGTGTTGTGGATGGAGCCCAGGCCGTTGCCCAGCACCGGGGAGAGGTTCTGACCCATCCCGGACATGTGGTCCTTGTGGTAGGGGCTGTAAATGTTGTTCATCCCCGGCAGTCCCCGCTCGTCGCGCATCAGGGTGAAGCTCCCGCTCACGTTCCCGGAGAGCCGCTGGTGGTGGTGGTGGTGGTGGTGGTGGTGGTGGAACTTGTCGGACACGGTAGAGATGGGGGGCAGCGGCTGCAGCGGGGTGAGCGTGGTATAGGTGCCGCTCATCCCCATCCCGGGAGAGGACGTGTCGCAGGGCACGCTCATGGCGTGGTGCAGCGGCAGGGACAGCTCCGGCCGGTACTCCCCGCTGCCGTCCAGGATCGTGGCCATGCCGGACACCATGGCCGAGCGGGAGGACGCGGCGGCGGCCGCCAGGTCCTGGTGTATCCGCAGGGTGGACGCCGCAGCCGCCGCAGCCGCCGCCGCCGCTCCGGGTCCCGACGAGCCTCCGCGGCCGTGGTGCGGGCTGTGGCCGCTCATCAGCTCCGCATCAGGGGCCACGGAGCTCACCGCCACCCCGCCATGCAGGCTGCCAATGCCGTCCATTGTCATGTCCGTGTTCATGGCGTAAGCGTCCAGGTCCTTGGCCAGGCATCTATAGGCGTTAGTGTAGGCAGTCTTCATTCATCTGTCCTCTCAGTCCATCAGGTCGAGCGGAATTATCTCTCCTCCTTCTCCTCCTTTCTCTCGCCGCTTCTCCCGTGATGCGCCGGGATGGGTCAGTAGCCGTGTCCCCGTGTTTCCTCCACTCCCTCGGTGTGTTTCCCCCCCGGTCCTCCTTAAGGCCTCTCCAGCTCGCTCTCTTTGTAAAAAGTGTTTTTATCTCGATCATACGGGCCTGTGCGGTGGCTCCCCCATATCCAGCCCTCTCCTCCTCCTGTGTTGCTTTGCTCCTCAGACGGGAGCTGTCCACGGTCCCCTAGCCGACCTCTCAACCCAACCTGCTGGGTGAGGAGGCGGAGGGGGAGAGGCGAGCTCGTATGCGGAGTGACTGACGGTGGAGGAGATCAATGAGAGGGACGGAGAGGACTCTAGGGGGCGTGGTTGGCTGACTGATTGGCCAATCAGCGTATTTAATGATTGCAGCTGTGGGCGGGATCACCGCTGTTTTGATATCGCTCTAAAGAAGATTTTATACATATTTTTATGTACTAGTTTAACATTTTTTCATAAAAACATAAAGACCAGCGTCTTTAATGTCCCCTGACATTTTCTGTGCTTGTTTTAATTATCTATTTTTTTTCCATTAAAGTTATTGAGATATTTTGCTCAATGAGCTTTGTATACCACTTTTTACTGTATTTTAGTCTGATTTTGATCTCCTTACGTTGTAATACTTAGCTTTTACATGGCATTATGCTGTATTTTATATTTTCTTTTTTTTTTAAATTATCGAGCTAGTGGGCTTCTTAATATTTTATATTCAGTTCTTGAAATAATATTTAATTGTATTTAATGAGCTGTTTTACTCTATTTACCAATATTTTTTTTAATTATAATTTATAGTATTTTACTTTTACTTTTTATTTATTGTGCTCTTTATTGAATTAGATTAATCTTTTTGCATTGCGTATTGATACATTTTATTTCGATTTTTACTCTTTAAGCTCCTTACTTGCTATATTCAGCTGTTTACATGATATTTGATTGAATTTGTTGAGCTATTTTACTTTATGGAGCCAAATTACTGTATTATATTGAGCTTTTTACCAACTGTCTTACTTTCTTTTTACTCTCATCACTACTTATTGAGCTCTTATTATAATAAATAAACTTTTTTGCTTTGCATGTCATTTATTGTCATTTACCTTCTTCATATTTTTGGTTGTGTCATATCCTGCTTCATTTATGCTTTTTTTTTAATTATAGATTGTCTTTAATGTTTTGGCTAGTGTACTATTATTTGCCTTTTCCCAGCTTCTGGCGTAAATAATATCTTTAGCTTGTTTTCTTATTTAATTTTTTAAACATATTTTAACAATGTCACCATGAATATCTATGACATATCTCCTCTTGGATTTACGGTATTGCAGTATTTTCTACTGCATGCATTTTCTCCTGTATCTCGTATATTACTCCCACAAACTGTGATAAATTCATTCTGAAATTGTAAAGACCATGCTGTACTTGTGCAGTGCGAGGCTTAAAGGTCATTATTGACATTGGAAAGGAGTCTATCTGTTCTGGGGCTTTCTGTCATATTACACGGCCTTCAGTGGCACATCTTGTCCAGTTTTAAAGACACCACCATAAAGAAGTCCTTCATGTTTAAATTAAAATTATATTTTTACTGTTAACTTAACTGACAGCCTAATCTACTGGAGACACAGCCAGAATATAGTGAGACATATTCCGACAAAAATTTGAAATATGAAGCTTTACAAGATTTAATTGTTCTTTCTAAACAAATCTGTTTAATTATTTATGTCACACAGGGCTTTACATTAGATATATAAATAATTTAATACACATGACTGAATAAACTAGAAATAAGAAAAGGAAAGAGGTTTTTTTTTAATTAAGGAAGTGTTGAAAATAATACAGAAAGCTTGCTCCATAATTTGCCAAAATTACAAGTGCTAACATAAATGTGGTGTAAAATCATTATATGGATTTCTGAGTGTGAGCGTAAAGGCTAAGAAACATTTCCACTGATATGAATGTGAACTGAGCCTTTAAGGCCAGTTTGGCTGAAAGTGTTCAGTGTGCAGAGTCCCTAAATCACTTTTTCATCCTGCAGGCAATCGCCTCGGCACCTTCCTGCGAGTGAAACCCAAAAAACAAAGACTTTAATCTGTGAGTTCTTTGTAACAAACCAAGGATGCTGTGTTTTCTCCTCAGCTCCTGCAACAAAAGATGCAATTTGCCCACAGGGATCATTAAAATTTGATCTCATCTCAGCTCTCATCTCATCACCTGCTGCCTCTGACTGTTCACTGTCAGTGTGGGGACAGGCAATAACACATGATAAAAACATGATGAAGCACAGAGGAAGTGAAGTTTTATGCTTTTCTGATATTAAAAAAGTGATGTTTATGATTGTAACACTGTTTAATCTCAGTAGTCCTTTTGCAACTTTTTGATGCCGATATCTGAACGGACTGCAACAAAATTTGAAAAATGATACCTATAATTGAGATTTGCCATGTATATTCTTATATTTATTATCATTGAAAAACTACTGGGTTAGGTTTAGGCGATAAATATAACAGGTTAAGTTTAACGAAAGTCATGGTTTGGGTTAAAATAAGTTTTTTCACTTTTTCCTCCGTTGCAATGGTGATGCACCCCCCTCTGAAGAGTCCAAAATGTAGGTATTTAATGCACTGAATATAAATATTCCATGTTCAAATTACCACTTTTTACAACCGGGAATTGTGAAGGCCTCCATTTCTGAATGCTGCTTGATTCAAATTGCAGCAGATCCTTACAGGGTCTCTCCTGAGGATGGTATGCCTACAGGAGGGCTGCCCCACGGAGACCAATGAGCCACACAGACGAAGGCCTGGCCAAAAGGCCCTCACCGATTAGCTCCTCCCTCAGGCTTAACTCCAGGTCGGTTCCCCTGGTAACCCAGAGTCCTCGCTGGGCAAGGTAACATGAACTACTGTTGTTCTCTTCAAAGTGGTCTTCTGAATCTCACTTAGTCCTTCCCCTCACGCAAAACTGGTGCAAACTGGTGCAAAACTGGTGCAAAGGACAACAAAGCTCCTGGGACCATTCAGGCACACAAACCTTTCCACCATACTAAAGTGGCATTTCATTGGACCATGGGCCAATGAGTCGAGCCGGTACTCCTGCAAAAGGAGCCAGATGTGGTGGTTTGTGCATCTGACCGTGATGTTAGCTGAGGGCCTCTTCACTGAGGGGTTTCGGGCATGTCCAACCTGGAGGAGATCTCAAGACTGACCCAGGACACAACAGAGAGATCATGTCTGTCTGTGCTGGCTTGGGAACACCCCCCCCACCCCCGTCCCCCGTCCCTCCAGCGAAGCTGGAAGAGGTGGCCAGAGAGCAGCAGTAAGCAGCATAAGTAGTTAGTCCCTAAATGCAGTATCAGCACCTTCAACAATTCTAGAGCTAGTCACCATGCAGGATATAAAAGACATAATGACTGACTGATAGAAGATTTTCATTAACTTCAAACTATCTAAAACGCATTTCAGAAAGTAATTTGACCCATCACCCTAAAAACATATACTTTACACAGTTATAGCAGAACAGGGCAGTTTAGCCAGCTAACTGCAATTCAGCACTGAAGTTTTGCAGACATGTGACTGCTAACCACATGACATTAACTTTGGATTAACTTTGGATATGTGACAATATAGGATCATCACAACTTTTACTTTGATGGCAAACCTTCTCACACTTTTCCAGTGTTCATTGTACTTTTCCAAGTTTTATTACCACTTGGCTAATAATTAGGAACTGTTTGCAGACAACCATGAAAAACCACAGGCAACGTTCTTTCCAGTGAGAACCAGAAACCTCCAGGAACCACTACTTATCAGTCAGTCAATGCACATCTTTCCCCAGAAACCAGTGGTTGTCCAGCATGACTGACAAATATGGAACAATCTGCAAGTAATTTCACTTGAGTTAGCTCAATACAGTAAATCTAACGGCTTGAAGAAAGAATTGAAAGAAAGAAAAAGAATGGGAAAGTATTACAACATAACAACGTATTACAACATGCTTTAATAGTAAATGAGACCAGAAGTGTCTTAGACAAGGCATCCCCATAGAAGTCAATACTTTATTTTCAAACTTTAAATAAAATTATCTCAAACCAAACCAGATCTTTATGACTTTTTCCTCAAACTCCACCTCTCCACCAAAATTCAGCTGGGTAGTAATGAACCTATGTACCTCATTTAACTGGTAGATGAATACTGTGGGTGTAGCGTGATTCTGGTTGGGTAGATGTTTGCAGCCGTGTAGCTCACAGTGTTGAGCGCTGGCTGCTACAGCGTAAATGATGTGGTGGTGTGTCGGGACGTTATCGACAGACTCCGGGTGGAGTGATGAGCGTGGGAGCTGCACTGAGAGAGCATTATAGCCTGTAGCCAGTTCACTTTACAATTCATTACACTCCCAAGGACAAATGACTGCTAAATAACTGTCTGCCTCTCTGTCTCTGTGCCCTCTCCAACTGATCACTGCTATTGTTAGATAACAAGAAAAAAACATGCAGTTATTTTAGATCCAGTCAGTAAAAGTTCTGCCTTTTATGGCTATTTCTGTGGCTTCATGAATCTCATCAGTGCTTAAAATTTGTGAACATTTTCTAAAGTAAGGTTTTGGATGATGAGACTGCTGATTGTTAGAGAATAGCTGCTTGGTTGAGCATTGCTATCATTTAGTTAAGTAAGGAATCACTATTTTAGCTTTACTTTTGGCTTTGAGAGGGAAATGTCCAGCCTGTTCTCATTCTTGTGTCATGGATGGAGCTGAACAGGTAGAATGATTTTTAACACCGGCTGCTAAACAAAAATATCCACATTTTTATTTCTCACATATACGATCAGACATTTAATGTGTGCTAACACCCATTAGTTTTTCTCACAGGGCAAATCAGACATTAGCATTGTTCTAAGCAGCCTGTTTAGGAATTACAGTACTTTGCAAAAGTCTTGAGCCACCCCTTAATTTCTTTATATTTTGCCAGGAAAATGAGAAAAGCAACAGTAGTGTTTGTTCAGTTCCAGTGAGCTTGAAAGTCTGTATTTTGTAAGACAACCTTTGTTCTTAAACACAGCCTGAATTCTCTCAGGCGAGCATTCTTGTAATTTTTTTAAGTAGTCTTCAAGAATAGTTCTTCAGGCTTTTTGAGTTACATTCAAGAGGACATTTTTAAGGACACGATGTTCAGACACTGCTCATCTGTTGTAGAGATCTTTTATCCTTAAGCCTGGCAGTTCTTTGGCTCCTCCACTTTTCCAGTTGATAAAGTAGCCACAAGTGGAGGTCCAAAGAAGAAGTGGGAGGACAAAAAAAAATTATATACAGCAGATGAAAGTCACATCTTTAAGAAATAGGGAAAATCCAGCAAAGACCAGACTTTCTGAATGTTCTTCAAAAAGAACAACAACAAAAAAACTATTCCTGAAGACGACTTAGTAAAATTATAGGAAAGCTTCCCTGAGGAAGTTCAGATTTTGTTGAAGTATAAACATGGTCATCTCAGATATTGACTTTCAAACTCATGAAATACCAAAATGGTTTTTAAAAAAAGGGATAGCTCAAGACTTTTGCACAGTTGTGTATAATAGAAACATAATCTAATCTAAACATAATCTAAAACAATCTGCAGAATAATCCAAATAAAAACTGAAGGTGTAAAGTGTAGGAAACAAAATTTGTGCCACTGCCAAGACTTTTGCTCATGACTGTAGCTATACGAGACAACAGGAAGATGTGCTTAAAATAAATAAATAATAGTAAATGTAAATAGGAAGTGTTTGTGTACACACTGTAAAATTTCTTTAATAGACACTTTTGATATTTCTAGTAGGGAATTATAATCACTTAACAATATTCTCAACGTAAATAATTAGATTCGGAGTATTTGCGCTAACTTTATATATGAATTTGTAAACATTTAGCACTAAAACCATACTATAAGTTGTTTCTATGCTAAATATATCTGATAAAATGACCAGGATTTGCTTCCACTTACAAAAAAGTAAGTAAAAGTTTAAGCTGCTCTAAACAGTGTTTTAAAATATGGTTATTTCTTTTCTTCTTTTTTTGGCTTTTTTGGTTCTCTTTAGTGGACTATGGTAATTATTTAAACCCGCAAAAAAACTGGTTTATTTAGTACTATTGGAAGTTTTATTCCCCACACATATACGTATACAATATATTCTTTCCTCAAACCAAAGTTTATTTATTGCAGGTTCAGCTCTCCGACTGGCTAAAACTCTCCCTCAGTTATTCTGTATGTTTTATATTTTTTCAGCTGCGGGGCTGTAAAATAAAGTGTTCGAGAATTCACTGATGAGAAGGAGGAGGAACCAAAGAAGAAAAGGAGGTGGATGAGATGGAGAATGGCGAGAGGAGCAGCAGGAGGAGGAGGAGGATGGGTAGTTGGGCAGATGTTGCTTTGTTTAAAGACTGTTGTGTAATTAAGGCCAGAAGAACAGAAGCCTGACCCATTTTCTCCTTTTGATCAGTTGTCAGAGACTCTGCAGGGGGTCTGCTGAGGGATAACCTGTCTGTCTTTCTGTCTGTCTCCTCTTGAAACTTTCAGCTGTCTTGCTGAGGAAACGCTGCAGGAGAAGCAAACTGTTCGTGTTTTGTGCTCCACCTGACATTTTTAACTGCACGGAGAGGAAGAAAAACCACAGAGAAAGGTGACATGCGGAGCAGGATGAGGAAGTGAAGAAGAAGATGAAGAGCAGGAAAAAAGGGACACGGTAATAAGGGAGTTTGGGGATGGTCAAGGAGATTGAGGAGATAGAGAGGAGCAGTAGATGAGTAGCTGTGGGGTGAGGTGGTGGTGGTGGTGTTCGGGGGGGGGGGGGGCAA
>VUQG01009182.1:0-14881 GCA_015106755.1 Etia nguti | reverse complement strand
TATATAAAAATAAATATAAAAATATATATATATATATATATATATATATATATATAGAGAGAGAGAGAGAGAGAGAGAGAGAGAGAGAGAGAGAGAGAGAGGCTGTATTTGAATATTGAGATATTTTGGCTTTTTATTATTATTTTTCTCATCTGTGCGATATTGTCTTTCATTCTTCTACACATGATGTAATGTTTTTATCTGTCACTTTGGATTTTATGGGTTTATTTTGGTTGGACAAATAAAAAGATCTGTATCTCTCACTTTACTTCACTGAGACAGACCTAGTTAATCATTTTAGGCACTTCTAATTCTTTAGGAAGGAAGGTGATTGGTGACAAATTTATCCTGATGAAGAAGTCGTGAATCAGAGTCAGTGAGAGATTGAATGAATAGAGGGAGGATATTAAAACAGCCCTATATGATCTGTGGTAATATAACAATAAAATACACCAGCATGAAAATGAACCTACCAATATGCACAAACTGCTTCAATCAGTGAAACAGATATCAACTTTTTATTTAAAGTATGTAAAAGAGTAATATGAGTTCATGTTTCTCAGTTGCTTCTTGGTTTTACTATGAAAATTTAAATTTGGGCCTCTGAAGCCATCAAACATCAGCAACTGCTTTTTATTAAATATGCTTTCAAACTTTTCTTTTATTCTTTTTCCAAACTCCATAAAAAACAAAGAAAAGAACAAAACAGAATAAAATCCTAATTTCTTTTTGTGCTCTTTGAATATTTTATAATTAATTATACATATGAAACTTTCCTCCTTATTTCTACACCATTAACTCTTAAATGATCAATAAAGGTTCCTAATGAAAATAAAGCCAATTTTAAAAAATGCAGATATTCAAATAAAACAAATTCCAATAAATTTCAGTTTATTAAGAAATAAGTTTTGATTCTAAAATAATTTTATTTCCTTCAAATCTTTCAGGAGTTTTAAAGGACAGAAACTAGCGCCATCTGAAAGTAGGTCAGTGGGTATGTAAATGAGATGGGTCAGATGGCGTGCGCCAGTGGTGGCTGACCTCTGACCTCTGACACTTTCAGTCCTCCCTGCCCCGTGTGAGCAAAGCCTAACAAAAGAAATTCTGCAGAAGTCAACAGCTGGATTTAACACACCATTGTGTAGATCATTAATCAGTGTGAAAATGAGATTATTAATTTAGTCATAAATAATCAAATTGTGCTTTAAATAACATAAAATAAAAATAAATAAATAAAACTGTTTGTGTGATTAATGTTTAATTCAATATGAAATCTTATCTTTTTTTTTTTTCCAGATCTACTCTCGAGCTTTCAAAGTCATCTGGGAGCACAGATGTTTTAGATGATCCAACTTTACTGATCTACTTCTGAAGACACGTCAACAGTCAAAGACAGCTTAAATAGAAAAAAGTCTAAAGAGAAAAACTTTATTGATTCCTGCAGGAGGAAATGGGGTCACTTTACCAGAGACATTATATAAATAGATACTCAACAAACAAATACAAAATTACATAAAATAAAAACAAAGACTATCAATCATGAGATATGCAAATAACTAACTGAGTTAATGAATGAATACAGCCATATGGAAATAAATAAAATATCTTGATGTTTTTAAAACATTAAAAAATAAAGAAAACAATAAGTGGGCTAGTGTTATAAAATAAAGACCAAACATTGATCAGCCACAACATTAAATACACACACTTCCACCTAATTCTGATTTAGTTGCATTATAATAACAATAACTAATAACTGGTAAAGTACTGGTTAATTAAGTATTACTTAACACCTAATTTCTGCCTTATCTTGTGGAATCAGAATTTTTTTTTATTTATTTGAGTGAGTGAACTGTTTTTGTTTCTTACAGAAATACATTTTCTTATTTGAGCTGTTATTGTTCATCATACCTAAACTTTGTCTATGAAAGATATTCGAAAAAGTTCTAGTGTAATTAATCACAGTTTTATTTGTTTATTAATTTTTATACAGAACGGATGAATCCTGATTCATCTCAGATGTAGATGTGTCCTAAACATCTTCACAAGTATTTGTGGCATATCTGTAAATGTGCAGAAAAATGTGAATATGAGCAGAAATCTTTCCTGAAACAGAGCTTTTAAAATCCAGCTGTTTTCTGAGCGTCCTCTCAGCAGCTTTGCAGTCGTTCTGAAGACACTCGGCAACCTTCGACCTCTGCTATTCACAGAGTATCGACCTGTAGGGCGTCGCAGTCTCGTATCACTTCTGTTTGCATTGTGTGTTTGCCTTTGAACTGTTAGAGCTGTGTGCATTTTAGACCAATAAAATGACGACACTTTGAAAAAATCTGATGCAATCTTGCAAATGTGATGAAATTTTGAGTAACTTCATCATATTTATATCTTTATAAGTGAGGACACTCCTGAAGTAAAATGAGGACATTTTGGAAGAAGAAATTTCCCTTGGACTTTCTATGTTTGACCTGTCAATGGTATAACAGAGGAATACAGCAGTTCTCTGCTCCTACTGTGGACTCTTGCTTTTGTTCACTGATTCATTCACACGGCACTTTTTTTTCTTGTCTTTAAACACTTTTTACTGATCATCCAATCAATAATCGAGCCAATTTGGGGTTTAGGATGTTGCTCAAGGACACTTCAAAATTGGGACTGCGGGAATTAAACTACTTAGCTTCTGTTTAGTAGATGAAAGAGGCCTCTATAACCTTCACAAGAAACTGTGTCTGACTCTAGGTTGGACTTTATAACTCACATGTTACACACAAATAAAGGAATTATGTGGTGATGGTTAAATGAGAATAGGGTCCCAAACATCTGGATCTAAAACAATTTTTTTAAAATCCAGTTTGAGATTTTATGCTGAAGGAAGAGAGAACGAGGCTTCGGTTTAGAAAACTCTGGACTCAGAAGTGTGCTGTAAATCACTGATGTCATGACTTTACTTGGTCCGAACAGTTTGTATCATTGTCACGTTTATATTATTCTTATGGTCTAGAAGGCAATGATGTGCAGTCACATAAGCGTTAGACGTGTCAACATGTGATGACACTCGGACCTCGGTGTCCTCCCTCATGTAGATTAAAGGTCAAAGAGTGGGTTTTACTCTGTGACGTGGACAAATCAGTGTTTACCGCTGATAACGTGAATTTTCTGACAGAGATTATCATTCCCACCACAGTCAGCAGCTTCCAGCTTTAGGATGGTTTCATATCTGTAGTTTGACTTTGTTCAGTTTGTGCTGACTAAGGAAGGAAAAAGATGTTTTCATCTTTTTAACAAACAAAGGAGAAGAAGACACCACTCACTTTGTCAAACTGATTTTTTATTTCATTTAATGACTAAATAATGAAATAAATACAGAGTAGATATAGTTTCTTTCAAGTACTGGATGATTTAAACTTATTATTGAATCTACAGCATATTGTTTATGATATCTAAAAGTGGTTCTAGTATATGTTATTCCTGCACGAATCTTCCTCCAATGGTCTCTGAAGACGTGGATGTGAATGGAGCCGGCCTCAGCTTCATTCACAATGCAAAAAAATACATTCTGTAAAAGCTGTTACCTGATATTTTACTATTATTTTACACTACAAAAATAAAAGATGATAAAAGGAGACAAAAATAAAACATGAGAACATCTCGTAAAACTCAGTTCAAGTCAGAAAATAGCATAAACTTAACAACGACAATCTTGATGTCAAAGTCCCCAAAACATCATATTTAATCTTTCTGGAATAAAATTTTAGGACACTAAAAGGAAAAATAAGTAAAATGCAGCAAAAATTGAGCTGCAGATTACAAAATCAGTCCCATTTTCCCCTCATTTCTGAAAATCACAAAAAATGTAAAAAATTAAAAATCCACAAAGACACAACTCTCCCTTGGAGATAAAGAGCATATTAAAAATGATAATTCATATTTGATGTGATGTTTGCTCTCAATGTTAAATTCTCACTCTCCACAATTGCATCAACTGATAAGCAACACAGTCTCACGACCTTTAATCTACCGATTCTTGATTCTAAGTTGAGGTTAAAACCGCTTCAGGCACTCTCTATTGTCTTACTAATACTTTCTAACAGTAAAGGTTAAAAATAACAGTGTCTGAATGGACCCACCAGTGGTCAGTCAAATATCTGGACTTGAATACTGTATATCATCATTCTTTAAAAAAAAAATACAATATGGAAGAGGGAACACATGTCTTCCTGCTAAAATGAACAACCTGTATATATACCAGTGTTGTCCCTTTACACAAAATAAAATTAAGACATAATTTAAAAACAAATAAATAAACACAAATATAAACACATCTTATTCTTATACTATATTTTTAAACTCTTTCCATTCACTTCAGGCAGGTTCACTGTTTTACTGAGTAACAAGGAAATCTAAACACCACTGAGGTAATATTACCACACAGCCCATTGTAAAAAACAGCAAACAAGAATTTTAACATTGTGTCGATGGTACTGACGATGCTAATTCCCTCTTGAATGTCACCGTGGCTCAATCAGATTTTTTGAAAGTCTGTGAAAAGTCTCTCGTTGTTGCTGGCATAAAGTGGTGAATTGTACAAGGCCCAAAACACGATGCTAAAGACAAGCAGCTAAAAGGTTCGAGCGATGTAAATTTTGTCATCAGAGGGAGAACGCGAGGCCCCGTGTGGTCATCCAGGAGGCACTACGCTACAATGCCACAACTTCTATCAAAGTGGACTTGAATAAAATATAATAAGAACTATTATCCATGTAAAAGCGGCAGAAGACGTTTTGCTGATGCATCTTAATTTAACTTTGTATTAGTCACCTTAAATCAATGTCTTTTTTATTTCTTTTTAGCTGGGCTGGACTCTTAAACTGCATTTTTTTAAAAAGCTGGACGTAGCTTCTGGGTCCACACAGAAGTACCTTAAATCTATATTACTCCTAAAAGCCAGTAAGGGGCGACTTCAGCAGTTCGGTTTTCTTGCTCTGTGAAGTGAACACTTTTCTGATGACTTTACTGGCTCAGCTGGTAGTTTCAGGTTATACTGAACTTATTTAAAAATAAATAAATAAATAAGCAAGCAAAAAAAGTTAATTTGGTAAATTAGCTTCCTTACCTCACTAACCGACTGTGATGTCACAGTGGCAATTTCCATCATTTAAATACAGTCTGTGGTTGAACTTTACAGATCAGCTGGGATTTGGGATTGTTCCTGATTATTTAATTTGATAATTGATTCAAGAATCATGCATTAATTTAATTAAATTAATAAATAAATGAATAGAATTTTTTTTAAACAGTTGGTATTCAATGATATTCAAAAGAATCACTCAGCCCTACTATATATACTTTATAGTTATTCATTTGAAAAGTAGATCTTTTAAAGTGACGTTCACTCCAAATGTTATAACTCTAACTCTAAGGTTCACTTTAGAAATCAAAAGTTATCAAACCACTCATACACAACAAACAAATAAAAGCAGCAGGGTAGAAACGGGAATAAGGAATGAGCTAATGAGACTAGAAGGAGAAAGAAAACTGGATTTATATTAATCAGATGGACACAAACTCAGATAAAGTTAAGTGAATATAAAAAATGCTACTTTGTTTTTGGAGAGTGAATTGCAAATGCAATAATTTTCTCATACTTTAGTGCTTGTAGCACAGGGCGCTTATACTATATTATACCAGCTGCTTAAAAAAACAAAAAAGAGACTTCTCCAGCCACTGATTGCACCACCGTGGGATCTACTATATCCTTTTACTGTGCTAAATATAGAGACTGAGCACTCGTATATATGTAGCATAACAGCAGACATGGCGAAAGGAAAGACTGATGATGATGTGGGAGCTGTCAGGTGGAGCAAAGAAAGCCAAACCCGGTACCTCCTTTTGTTCTCCTTTGTACATGGCACTGCGGAAGTTTTGAAAAAAGAAAGACATGTAGTCTCATAATGTATCTTGGCCAAAGGCAAAATAGTGTGTAGCTTGATCTCATCATCATCTTCATCAAGCTTCATCTTCTTTTCTTAATATGACTAATGTGCAAAAATAAAATCTAGGATATTCTTAACTTGTCAGGACTCTGCATACATCCGACCTCCAGACTTTGTCAGTGTGGTCCCTGAAATGCGGATGATCCCAGCGTCATTGTTTTCAGACCAAAAACAGCAAAGAAACCAAAGAAATAAAAGTCCCAAAATGTCAGAGCTGTGAGTTAAAGGGTTTACCAAACCCCAGCGCCACACAGCTGTTTATCATAATATATAACTAACGTAAGACAGCACTTTGCAACTTTTGGAAAACAGCCACAAAATTATGTTTTTTGCCATGCCTGGATCTATGTGCTTAAATCTGATTGGCCTACATGCTGTCATTTCTGGATGGAGCTGTTTTATGTTGCATGTGTCTGCATCAGTTCTGTGAAAGACCACAATTGCAATTAAAACACTATTAAACGATTCAGCGCTGTGGCACTCTTCTGAAGAACAGCTTTGCATGACAGTCCACCTTTCTGTGGAAAAATGAAACTAAACACAGTGCTGTTCAGCTGTAGATTTATGAGCAGTAGAAAATTAACACACTGCTTGTTTCTTGAGCTGTCAGAGTTCACCTTGAGCGCACGATTGCGAGCCTTTGCTCAGGCTGATCTCCACGGCACAAACTCAGCCGTACAGTCAAGCTGTTGCCTTTGACTAAACGGCACGAGTCCCGACTTTGCTTGTCTCACCCTTTTTGTAATTCCGGCCTGTGGAAGTGCTGGATGGGAGCCTGAAGGAGCACGGTACCTGCCGCAGTTTTATCCCTAAGCACAGTGGGAGAGGGAGAGCTTCAGCAGTCCTTCTGTGTGCATCTTGTAGAGGAGTTTAAACTCGGCAGGCAGCTGGTGGGACTCCTGCCACTTGGTGGTGAATTTGGTGCCCTTCTTGTCGTAGTAGTGGTAGGGGAGCTCTTTGCCTGTGTTCGGGTCCCAGCCGAAGGGCCAGAAACCGTACAGGTGGATCTGGTCGCACATGGAAGAAGCCAGCGTGTACATCAGGATGCCCGTGCTCAGGCGCTTCGGCGACAGCTGCTTGGTTTTCCAGTAGCTGTAGAGTATGAATGACAAGAGACTAGTCACAGATTAAATTAATAATTCAGGGATTCACAACTTTATTTATTCACTTTTAAAGTGAATTACATCACTTTTACTATTAAACACTTGAAAAATGCTATGACCTAATAACTAAGTGGCAAATAAATGCAAAAAGATTATTAGAATTAAAGAATATTAGAATTAAGGATTTGCAACAAACCACTGAGTTTATCTGTGACATGTTCCTTGTACTTTTTTGCAATGCTTTTGTTGTGTTTTGATCCTTTTTGGCATCGACTTCCTGCTTTTGTTCCTAATTAGTTCCCTCTTGTTTTGAACAGTATAGGCACAAACCTGAATTTTGGTAAACGCAGATAAAGGAATATCATCCTGTCCACTTTTGTCTGCTTTTTTCTAGATGTCATTCCCAAAAATTCAGAAAATAGGACTCTATTGATAGGACATAATCTGCTGAAGCTTTAATCTGGCAGTTTTGCTCTGCAGAATCACAGAGGGGGAAACTCTCCAAGCGGGCCTAAACAAAAGCGCCTCCAAGAGTCCTTACAGCCTAAAAGCTGTCTGAGCTGCTTAAAAGTGGTAATTCTTCCAGAACAGGTAGATTTAATGGGATTGGTAAAGATTAGACTACTGTACAGGCAGCCCTATTCTGCCACTACAACACTAAGAACCCAACTTAAATCCCCCTCTCTCCACACACACTGTTACAGCTGTGTGCCATACCTTTCACTAAATAGCTGTTTCCTTATAATCCGGCTTTGGAGCCTAAATCTCCTCTTTTGCTATATAGAATACAGCTCAATATAAAACAGCCACGTGTCAGCCAGTTTCTGCTAGTTTCTTTAAACAGGATCGAGGTGGCTGAGGGGCATTTAAAAACACAGATAGAGAGAAAGCACAAGCAGCTACAGCCTTTAAATGCTAAGAGACAGGGACGACCAAGCTAATCAGGTGGAAATGAAGTCCAGCTGTGAGCATGTCCACTTTTAACAGGCAGAAAGCACTGAGTTTGATCAGCAGTTAATCTTAATGAGCCTTGCAATAAACTCAGAGACCAATTCAACAGTTACTCCTTTCTAGTACTGGGTTGGGCCTCATTTTACCTTCAGAACTGCCTTAATCCTTCATGGCATAGATTCAACAACATACTGGAACCATTCCTCAGATTTTAGGCTATATTGATCTAATAGCATTATCAATAATGTGAAACCCTAGAGATGGCTGTTTGGAAAAAAATCACAATAAATCAGCAGTTTCCAAAATCTCAGAGCAGCCTGTCTGGCACCAACAGCCATGCCACCTTCAGTATCAGTTAAATCACCTTTCTTCCACATTCTGATGCTTGGTTTGAACTTCAACAAGCCACTTTGACCACCTTATGAAATGTGAGTATCATAATAGGTAAAAGGTAAATAATTGCCTATGATAAGACATATTTAGCAAAAGTTATCTAGTAAACCTACTGTTCACGTTGATGATGGACATTTCCTTTTCAAACAAATCAAATTAAGACCAAAATCCAGAAATTAATCTAATCAACCAACAACCCTACTGTTGTCCAAAAACTATTAAAGGCATCAATAAGTCACGTTGTTGCACTGAAGGACATGCTTCTTCATTACTGTGAACACAAATATGTACCAGAGAACAAAATCTGTAAAAGCTACAACCTCAGAAAATAAAAGGCCAAAACTGCAGTTCCTCTAACAGCCACTGGGGGTTATATTCAAAAACAAATCTGTCCACACAGACTCCTAAGTTAAAACCACTCACCTGTCTTCTTAACCATTTATTCACTTTGGGGTAGTCCACACAGAAATGATGGCCAGTCCTAATTTGGCCAGTCTCACAATCAGGATTGCCTCCTTATGCAGCTTTGCACCTTTTCCGGCTTGGTTCTTTGAACTCTTCATTAATGTGAAACTAAAGTTGTAGCGTTTTTGTTTTTTAACACAATGAAGAAAATACAGTGTACGTCACAGACATACAAATAAAAGTGCCTCGTCTGGAAGAGGTCCAGAGGTGCACAGGGAGAGGACACTGAAGAGGAGATCAGCCAAATTTATAATAATAATAATAATAATGTATACTTTATTGATCCCCGTGGGGAAATTCCTCTCTGCATTTAACCCATTCACTCAGTGAAGCAGTGGGCAGCCACCAGTGCAGCGCCCGGGGAGCAGTGTGTGGGGGCGGTACCTTGCTCAGGGGTACCTCAGGGTAGCCGTTCAGGGGAATCGAACCCCCGACCTTGTGATCATGGGGCCACCACTCTACCTACTGAGCTATCCCTGCCCCAATGTATTAAGTATACATCTTTATTTTTAATGAGTAGAGTTATAAAATGTTTTACTGCTACTAATGACATAGTGATCACATGTGGAGATGTGAACTGATGACGTACTAGATATTAATGATGTAACACCTGGATGTACTTTAATAATCTGCTTTTTCTTACTTGTTGACATATTTCATGATGTTTCCAGGCCAAGCTAGCTGGACCTTGAGCTGACCTCTATGCTCCACAAAGAAGTCCACCAACGTTCTCGTCACTGTGGCCGACGTGTGGAAGAAAAACGCCGGGATCCACAGAATGGCGCCATCCAGCTTCTTCAGGCTAAGGAAGAAGTTATTTCTGTCCTGCACAGTCAGTAAGTTATTATAGTATTTCTCCAGGATACTGGGGTTAAAGGTCGTCATGTTGGTGCGACGCCCAACGTCCTTTTTAAAGATCTCAGTCGGTGCAAAATTGCAGCGGAAGACAAAGTCATATTTCTCAATCTGGGGACCACAGCGTGAGCCAGTGAGGATGCCGCTGTTGCCGATCACAGCACATACGTTATAGTGCTTGTTGAGGATTGGTGAGACCTCCGGGAGGAGAGAGCGAAAGTTCTCGCTGATGGAGAAGACGTATTTGTGGCTGGAGTAGTCATAGTGCATCAGCTGACCGATTCGGACTGAGTCTCGAGTCAGCGTGAAGTTGTGGGGTATGTCGATGTACTGAGAGATCTCCTTCCTGCAAGATGAAAATATATTGCCTCCTAAAGATTTTTTTAGCAACAACAGACAACACAGAGAAATCTATGGAGCCAGGTAGAACACCACAAAAGCATGTGCAGAAGAAAAAGGGCTAGAAGTTGTTCCAGGTGGACAAAAAATAAATAAATAAGACAAGGTGATGGCAGTAGGACTGGAAGTTGATATGTAGTCGATCTTCAGGAAGAAAGGCTCTCCTCCCTCCACTTTGCTGGGACCAGAGTTCTTACCCTGTATCTTGTGTTTGTGCAGGCACAATGAACTCTTTTTCGACACAAATACATTTGGGTCTGAAAATTGGTGTTAACCATAGATAGTATAAAAGATGGACATAGCTACATGATGTCAACCACCGGGTTCCAAAGTCCGGGTTTGATGGCTCTATCTGAGTGTATTCATCATGACCATCTTAGTCTTTTGAAGCCAAATGTGAGAAGTGAGAAGCAGATCTGATTGTAGGATTGCCTTGGGTAACCTAAATCTGGGATTATTATTTGACTGAGCCCATAAACTCATCAAGAAACTATTTACTTTAGGTCAGGTTAGAAGGCAAAATTCCCACAGACTTCTATAGGACCAAAACTCTTTTTTGCAACCACAAGCATCGCCCCCTGGTGGCCATTAAAAAGAATCTTAAGCGGTTTAAGGTATATCTTCATTGGCTGATAGCGAACTCTACTAAACAGTTAGGAGTCTGTTGAGAAAAGTGCCTTCAGTTTTAAGCTGGAGGTTTTTTTTAAAAAATGTGACTAAAGACTTAACTGACTTAAGTGATGCTTTAACTTCAGACTTGAGACTTCTCTAGATTAGCATCAAACTTCTGGACTTTAATGTGACTTGTTATGACAACACACAGCTTGGACTTGTATGTTTTTGTATTGTAGAATATAGCTCAGTAGCAGCCCTATCCACAAAGAAAAATCTACTAGATGAATTTTAAGTTCATGCTTTTATTTAGTAAAAAATATCTTGCACTAATACATAAGAGGTTCAAAATGGTCCACAATCAGTAAACAGAAGTGATACTGGGCTCGGATTCAGTGAAGTGTTCCTGAACAGCAACCCAAAGCTTTCACTAACACAAAAAACATGGCAAACTTTTTCACAACTAACACTCTCTGCTGGAAGTGCTAAAAGCATGTTAAGCTTTCACAACCATCAGAAACCAATGCAAGAGACAGTTTGTGTGTTTGTGTGTGTGTGTGTTTATGTGTGTTTTACCTCTGCTGGTTAAAAGCAGTGCTGTTGTGCCTCCATTTAGACGAGTTCTGCAGGTCCTCACTGAGAGCGTTGGTCAGAGAAGTAAAAGCTGGATCCAAATACTTCATCGCCAACTGGGAGCTACACAGAGGAGGCAGAGACATGTCAATTAACTTGGTCCTCTTTTTAATAAAAGTAAATCATGCAGTTGCACTTAGAAATATTTTATGAAGCATTTTAGCTTTTTGGCGAACCATTAAGCAGCTTTGAATATCATCAAAAGGACATAATAACGAAAGGTCAGGCAATCAGGCAGGTTTTGAACAAGCCAGGATATAATCACGTTTTTATTTGGAAGTAAAAACTGCGGCTCAATGGCTCCTGAATGAAACTAGAAACTGTACTATAGCACAGCAACAGTCTGAGAATAAATATACTAAATACACTTTTAGTGTGTCAGAAATATTCATTCTGGGCATCTCTTTACAGTTGTGTTTTTTAAGAACAAGCTAATTATTAAAGAAATCTTTTCTTTTTTTTCAAACATGCATATTATACTGGTATGAGTGCCCAAGTATTTTGAGATTTATTTAATTTTTTTCATCTAGCATTTAACACTTGCGTGCTGGTCAGCTTTGTGCTCTGGTGGTCCTCAGCATCATTCAGACACTGACATCTGCCTTGAACTGCAGCTGGCGACTGTAAATGTTGTTCTGCTCTGGAGAGAGAGTGTCCAATACCACCAACTACAGAGTGCTGCCCAATGATCCATAAAAGGTAAGGAGCTGATGCCACTACGCTGAGCTCACCAAAGCTGCAGAGCAGAACATGGATTACAGTCACTAGCAGCAGTCCAAAGCGGTGGAGTTGGAGCCCATCCAGAGAAGCAGCTTCTTGCACAAAGTATGTGAGGTGTGATCAGAAAGTTCTAAGGTGGTCAATAAAAATCAAATTTCAACAATCTTTCCTTCAAGGTCAGCATGACTCCTTCTACAATAAGCATTTGATTTCTTCCACTGTGTCAAAACTTTAGTCAGTCCACTTTTATTTGCATTTTTAAGAAATTTGCAGTGATACAAATCTAGCCAGTAGTCCAGTTAATGAGTAGGGACTGCATTGATATGGCCAAATAACTTTTGATCGCACCTCGTGCATGCAGCATGCACGCCACCCTTTCTTGCTACAGCCACAAATACCCGACGATATTTAGTTGAGCAAATACCCGGAACCAAAAATGTTGAATTGTTTAAAAACCTGTCTGATTGTCAGCTGGTGTTTCTTCACAACTTCTTCACAGTTATGTTTTAATAAAAGTAATAAAAACAATATGGCTAAAACTATTAAATGAAAATATAAATATAAGACAGGAACTGTAGATGGGAACTTTCCAAGAAGCCATTCACAAATCAGATTTTGTCTTTTTCTCCACAAGGCTAAAATGCTTCCAAAAGAAACTTACTGAAATGTGCAAGACTTTAAAGAGCTATTTTGCAAATATCTATCATTCTGTTTATTTGGAAATCAGCTGCAGTGAAAAGCAGCCCATTCATTTACACTCAGCTCAATGTAAATGCAGACTTTCAGTCTCTTTCCTGCATGCGGATCTGGTTTAGTCAAAGAATAAAAACTCTTCAGGGTTCTGTGGAAAAATGAGCAATAAGGCCAAACAGTTGCAGCAAATCTGTCCATCTTAACAAGTTATTCATAGTGACATTGAGGAGATATTGACTGTTCATCCTAATACAGTTTCATTCACTGTTTCTATGTTTGGGATGCTTTTAAAACACTGATCCACATCAATGACAAAACAAACATGTTAAGATGAACATTTTTATTTGCAGTGCAAGAAGCCTCAACTTCCATTTCTCGGTAATGATAATTGTCCTGAACATTTGTAATAAAACCTAGACTTAACTAGGAGATTCATCAGGTAAGTATTTTAAAAGATTTTCTATACACCAGGTTTTTGCAATGAAAACTTGACATTTTGTATACACTGAATTAAGCCTAGACTAAAACAAAAATTCAATTTAGGTCTCCAGTGGAAAGTTTTATTCCAAGGCTTAATCCCTGTCTGGGAAAACTGAGTCATTAAGACTAGTTTCCTGCCACAGACTAAACTTCAAAATGTCAAGATTTTAGGTCTCTAGTATGACATAGGCAAATAGTATTTGATCAAATACTATTTCAAGTCCTTGATGTTTATCCTCCATAAAGAACCAGGTTCCTGCAGGTGACTGCATTAGTACAGTCCAGAAAGCAACAGAGGTAACTTGGGCTGTCCTACATGGCAAGCCAGTAACGACTGGTTGCTAGGGAAAAATATGTACTCCCTGACCAGTTGGCATGGAGTTGCTGGAGATTGTTGGAAGTCTATGACTGCTTTGTTAACTAGCAGAAGGTTCCCTGTACTTTAAATGGAAGACACCAACCTGTCTGCAAACACTTGCCAACTACTCTCTGAGCAGCAGTGAAGCTAGAAAGTGCAACACATATTTGTTTTGTTTGACTTTAAAACCAGATACCCTTCCTGACATAACCCCAAAGGAATTTATGTTTCCTCCTAGTCTTAAACCAGAGACCTTTTGCATGTTAGGCTAATGTGTACCCCACTACACCATATTTTATTAATACCATGTGGGAATTGCAACTAATAGCTAGCAAGTATTTACAGAAAAGTTGGCAACTTTCATGCAAACTACAGGCGACAATCTGCTAGCAACTAAAGCAATCATAACAAAGTTCTTTGCAGCCACCTAGCATCGGTCACTTGCCACCAATTAGAGAATGCACATTTTCCCCTAGCAACTGGTGGCTCGGCATTTCCAAGTTGGGCATTGCTGTAGCATCTGCCATTTTTGCAGACACTCAGGCTCCATTAAAGAGTTTGGGAGTTGAATATGAATCAGCATGAAATACTATTTTTACCATTAAAGCTCTACAAAATGAAGGTTGGAAAAGGATCTCAGTTTGTATGTAAGACTTCTTACTTTTGAATGTATTTAGCTGTGTATGCTCAAATTATAATGCTCACAAATTGCAATGAAATGCTGAATAATTTTGCAACCTCTACTTAAACTGAATAAGGTTACAATATACAAATATGCATCTAATTTATATAGAGATATGGATATATACAGTGGGATGCAAAAGTTTGGGCACCCCTGATATTTTTCACTATTTTCCTTTATAAATCATTGGTTGTTTGCATCAGCAATTTCATTTAAATATATCATATAGTAGATGAACACAATGATATTTGAAAAGTGAAATGAAGTTTATAGGATTTACAGAAAGTGTGCAATAATTGTTTAAACAAAATCAGGCAGGTGCATTAATTTGGGCACTGTTGCCATTTTATTGATTCCAAAACCTGTAGAACTAATTATTGGAACTCAAATTGGCTTGGTAAGCTCAGTGACCCCTGACCTACATACACAGGTGAATCCAATAATGAGAAAGAGTATTTAAGGGGGTCAATTGTAAGTGTCCCTCCTCTTTTAATTTTCTCTGAAGAGTAGCAACATGGGGGTCTCAAAACAACTCTCAAATGACCTG
>VUQG01009180.1:17351-55343 GCA_015106755.1 Etia nguti | reverse complement strand
GTGTGTCTGTGTGTCTGTGTGTGTGTGTGTGTGTGTGTGTGTGTGTGTGTGTCTGTCTGTGTCTGTGTGTGTGTGTGTGTGTGTGTGTGTGTGTGTGTCTCTCTCTCTGTGTATGTGTGTGGGTATTGTATGGTACTCTTCAAAACACTGTCACCTTTATCATTTTAAAGGCACCTGCAATCATCACAGGACTCACTCTGTCTGCATTCATGCATTACATTAAAGACGTCCTTCAATACAGCACTTTTACTTCTTTTTAAAATATATACACAGCTTTCTACTTTCTTGGTCATTTCTAGATACATTTCTAAATGTCTAACAAATGTTGGAACTTGGTGCCATAAATATGAGGCAATTTATTTCTTTACAGCAGTGCAAAACCAGTGAATCATTTCATTCTGTGCATTGGTTGGCCAACTTCAGGTTTTCGGCTCTCTTTTATAGCTTTCTTTTTAGAGTCCTGTGTCTTCTCTTTCTCCTATCTCTGCCTGTCAGTGACTCACTCTCACTCCACCCCTTATCACTGTTTCACTGCCAACTGACAGTCAAAAGCAGCTAAATTAGCTGATCAAAGTGCAAAGCTCCCTGGGTAACACAGTAAGCTAAGATTCCAATTTCAATTTGCCATTTCAATTTCGTTTTTACTGTCGACAGAACAAAAGACACTACTATACCCATGACTCCAAAGGGAGATAAGGTAGAGATGCAGAGATGGACATGGGGGCCACTGAGACTTTGGGACAAACACAGATCTATTAACAAACAAGCAATAAAAACGAGGGTGGAATTGACGGAGACGGACCAGTGAGGTCTTTAAAAGTTATGGCTGTACAGGCTGTTTTAATGCTATTGACGCACAGGGATCGATTTATAGACACCTGATTTTTTTTATTTTTTTTTCCAAAGGAATAGGTCATAATGAAATGAAAAATGCTCTCAGATTGCTCTAAACTGCACATTCCCCCATTAGATTACTTCTGTTTTTTTCCTTGTCAGACAAGTCAGCAGACCTGAATAGATGTACTCTCATTATGCCTCAGGCAACCATAAGTTCTCCTACTGCCATGCAAAGCGACCTGACACTTGTCTTTTTGCTCCAAAAGCACTCCCTGACAAAAACTCTGTTTTAAATTGCACTACTTGCCCCCCCCCAAAAAAAAACATGATTTAGCCATACAAAATACATTTTTGAGAGAGAGGTGATGCAAATTACCCAATTATGTGCAACAGTGCTTAAAGCCAAAAGATCCCCAAGGGAGAAGGGAATTACCTTAAAGACTCACAGCAAATAGCCTGAGAGCAGACTCAGGCTGAACTGTTACGTGAGCTGAAATACACGACATCTGTATCTTTAGCTATGGTTTCTAACCCTTGTTGCTTACACTTGTGTATGTACGGATGACCATGCAATCCTGCAGAAAGCGATGAAGCAAGCGTCTTGGCTCACCACAGGCCCATCTCATCTCAATAAACAACATGTGACATGACCTCATCTGCTTAGAGGACACCCTCTGGATTGGCTCTGAGACTTTAATGACACACTTATATTTCTGCAAATGCATGTGAGGTGTCCTGGAATTCAAAGCAAGGCTAACAGGATGGTGGAGCAAAGGTTCACAGTGCTCATCCAACATAGGAATACCTAATTTTGGTCATGGAGGGGGACTGCTTTCTGGTTTCCATCAAAACCAGAACAGGTGAAAGCTAACCTCTTTTGGAGCCATTAAGGAGGCAACTTCTTGTGTGTGAGTCAGCAGTGACGGTATGATTATGTAAACCAAGACCTGACCAGTGTCGTTTGAGTTTATGAGTAACAAAGAAAATAGGGAGGATTTAGAAAACTTATTGAATTAACTTTTTAGCCTTGGAAACAAAAGAACATGTGTCCATAAAGTCTTTAAAGTCAGGTTAGCAGCACCAGAGTGTAATGGATGACATCAAGATAAGATTCTTGGCACTCATTAGTGTTTAGCCCAGACTGAGTCTTTTCCATGGAAATATCTACACTGAACTGTCCAAGATAATGGCAATAACATATGTGAGCTCTGTCGAGGGTGGAATTCCTGTCATCTAATATGTGAAACCGAACAGTGAAGCTCACTGACTGTGTGTACATTGAAGATACTATAAGGAAATTCGACAGGGCTTGGAAAGAATGATGAATCTGACATTATTTTCTGTTCATAACGAGCAGGATCTCAACTTCCAAAATTAATTGGCTCGCACAAAGAAACACTCAAATAATGCTGGAGACAAACTAGACTTTCAGGGATTACGGTCATTTGTTGTTGATTTACAAACCTAAATAAATAAGGCTATTAATTATGCTTAAAAACTTTTAAAAAATGAGGTTATGACATGAGTTGAAACATGAGAAACACATTTGTTTGCTGCTGGAGAACAAAATGGAGAAGAACTTAAGAGAATGCCAAGATTGTTTCATCATAAATCCAATGGAAATCTATTCAAAGTTTTACTTCATTGTGGCTCTTGATGAATAAAAGAGGGTCACTAAAACCATTAAGACACGGGGACTATAAAAGTCACAACAAAAAAAAGCAAAATATTTCAGTCTGGACCAATCCAAAGTATTCTAGTACCAACCATTAGAACAGCATCGCCATCCCGAAAATCAGTCTTCGCTCTCATTATATTAACCGCAAGTAGTTGAACCACCACAAATTTTCCCTGACAATGACATTTTAACAGCAGGTGCTAGCAGGTTGAGAAAGATAATAAAAACTATTGATCTAGATAAAAACTGGTTTGAAAAGAAAAAAAAAAGAAAAACAAAAGGAGTTATCTTCAAGAAAATTTCAAAGCCATCCCATCTGCACATCTGCCGGCATAGCTGACATTATCTGTGGCACACTGTTCACTGCAGGCAAAGAGGGTAAATGTCAGAAAGGGTTTCCTAGAGAGAGAGAGAGAGAGAGAGAGCTTCATGACATTAACAATGACTTTAACTGGCTGTGAACTACAGGAAAGTGGAGAACTTCCTTGTAATTGAACTATACAGCCAGGAAGCTGCTGCATTGAATGACAACAGGTGCTACTTTGCTCTCTGTATTGTGCTGCTTCTTTTATATGTTTACTTCCTGCAAAATGCAAAAAATGTTTGTGAGAAGCATATAGTTTATAAATGTCACCTTTAAGTCTCCTGCAACATATTCTTCTGTCACATCAAGGCAGTCTAGATGTTCGAAGAACTCCACGCCATTGGCTGGAGCCGTTATTGTGACGTCCTTACTTCCAGTGCACACTTTGAACACAATAGGGCAAGATCCCACTGGAGTATAGGCTATATACAGAACATCATAGAGCTTTAGAGAAAGGCAGAAGAATAGCCACATTTATGCTTCCATATCTAGATTCAGTTCCCAAATGAGACTTGATTTGTTGACCGCATCAAATGGTTTCTTGGAAGTTATTGCTGCCCAACTTGCCAGTTTAACTGTTGGATTGTGACACATTTTTCCACAAGAACAAGATGTTCTTGGAGGATTCATTATTCCCACTGTCATGCGGCACACCTCATCTGATCGCACAAATGACCGCAGGGTTGTTTAAATACACTGTAAGATTATTAAATGAAATGTGGGAGGATAGGAGTTGAGGACTCAACACTAATGCTGGAGAGTCTTTGTTTTTTTTTTAAAAAAAAGGGGTCATTAAAGCTGAAATCTCACCAACCAGAGAAGAAATTTGACGGTAATTTTTTTGTGACCCTGAAACACATACTTTTAAGGTTTCCAAGATTAAACTTCTGATCAAAATTCTTCGTCCAGGCAGTCTTAGCAAATTACATACAAGATATACATCCTTCGTTATATTTTTTAACATAAGCAGTGGCAGTGAGTCTATGGCCCAAAGTTTTAAAACCACTAATGTAAATAATGAGCCCTCCATATACAAAAGTTAGTTATGGCGTTCCACAGGGTTCTATAGTAGGGCCAGTATTTTTCAACATTCAACTTAAATAAAAGGATATATTCATAATGGTCACTGGATTTTCAAAGCAGTTTTTAATGACCACATCTAATTCTAATCATAAAATCATCCAACCATGTGCTTACAGTCACTGTCATCTTTACAATCTCCATCAACTATCATGGTAAAAGCTCCCTGTTTAATACCACCATCGCCCAGCATCTCTGCAGGTGACAGACGTACACCGTGTCTACTATAGAGGAATGGGCAAAAGCTTGCAAATAGGCAGCCTGTCTGCAGGCGTTCTCTGATTTAATCTCCTCCTCAATCTGGCATTTGGCTTTTGCTGGGATGCCAGGTACACCAGTAGGATGTAGGCAAAAGCAGCTCTTATTGGTTAAGAATGCACCCAGCACTGAACTGCAGTAGAAACATGGGGAGTACACATGGCTGTAGACTGCCCTCCGGTGGAGAAATATAATCAGTACACTTGTATATGAATACAAGTAGTGTTTGTTGGGTACATTTTTCCGCAACTGGAAATTGTATCCTCATCACAAGGTTCAGTTTTTTTGTTTGTGTTTCAATGGGAAACCGCGTAAGTAAATCTTTCTTAATTTTATGTAAGTATAAAAGCTTCTTTGTCTGCTGCGGTCACCACAGATGTGCATGTTTTAGTGTGGCAGATTTTTTTTTAATGCCGGTTGCACCTCCTGACAAAATGCTCACAGGGATTTGTCTCCTCCTGATTTTGAGCCAGGGATCTTCACATGTTAGGTTTCTTTTAATCTTTGTAGAGCCTGTGACATAACTCACACAAGTGCAACAGGTGCCAACGCTCCTGTCTGTGCGCAGTACTATGTTTCAATTACTAGCAACTAACTATTATTTTGGTAGTCGACTAGTCTGCCAATTTTTCTTCGATTAGTCGACGATTATTTCAAAAACTCTTATGTCCATTTCCTTTGGGATAACCTCCTGTTCTAGGCTCCAGTATCTCATCTGCCCACCTGTAAATATCACCCTGTTGTCTCGTCCCACAGAAAATTAAAATAAAGACCCAGAAAACATATGAATTTGAAAAGAATCAAATGTATTTTAACATTACTCAGTAGGACCATCAGATTAAAAATGAAATAAATAAAATACAAAGTAATACAAATTAAAGCACTAGCAGTATTTACACAAACAAAAAAACAATAATGTGCAAATAGAAAAAACTAAAAATGCCTTCTGTCAATAAGTTCAAATAAAGCTTCAAATTAAATGAAAAAGATTTTATTTTCCGGTCCAAAGTACCAAGTTTCCAAAGTTTACAGATGATTCAGTTCATGAATTCACGATTTCAGTGGACATGCTCTGGATGTTCCTAGCTGCTGATAACCAAGCTAAAGAAGCTCTCTGTCATGACTTCAGCGATTTGAGAGGTGTATGAGCCACTTTACAGGACAAACTCATCTATACGCCTTGGCTTAATACTAGTAAAACAGAACAAAACAGAATTAGAAAAGAAAAACAAACTAAGAGAAAGTGCAGCTACTCCTGCTTAATGGTTTGCTATCGCATTTCACTCGTTGGCTAACAAAATGAAATGGGGTTAGCATCATCATCCTGAGAAGTTTCCGACAATTAAGCTAACATAAACATTACTGTACAAACATAAAGTCTTGGCAGAATATAGGCAATACTGCCCCCATAGCTTCCTGCAGTGTATTGCAAGTACAAAAACACACTTGTGGTTTTAGAATAGGACGTGTCGACAATAAAATTCCGCGTCAACGAATTTTTATGATCGATGTCGTCGATTATATCGACAAATTGTTGCAGCCCTAATGTCATATTTTACTTTTGTGCAGATGTTATATTGTAATGGCAAATTATGTCAAATCAAGGAAAGATACAAGTAATTAAATAAAAATTATTTTATTCATTTTTTTAAATAAATGCATTTTTACAGTCAGAAAACAGAACAGCAATACATGCACTGCTACTCTTGACACTGAAGGCAAACAAAAACGTCAGAAAATTAAAAATTAACAGAACAGACTTAGTTTTCGCTTACCTCTGTTCTTTTTTTTTTTTTTTGCTGATTTGTCCCCAAACTCCAGGGTCTCTCCTTCATATGGACATTGTTAAATTGCACACTTCAATTGTGACAAATACCAGACAAATAGTAAGTAGTGAAGTATCCTAAAATGGCATAGAGTCAAACTTGCAGCAAAAAAAAAGCACATTGATGTCAATGTCAGTTCTTTTTTTTAAAATGAGCTAAAAATGACAGAGCTACAAATGGAAATGTAGAAGAGAAAGCAGAAATGGGGGGACACAGGGCACAGTGAAAAGGGCTTGTGTATCTGTATTTTAGAAAAATATATATACTCGACAGAACTTCTTAACCAAACCTGGAGTTTGAGACTAGTGTTATCTTCATATATATTCACATATATCTTCATCTGGAACTCAGTAAGACTACAACATAAGCAGGCACATTTACTACACATGTTGACAGATGGCTTACCTGCAAACCCCCAAAATGCAGAAAAACAAAACAAGACTGTACAATTCTATAAAAATGTTTGTTTTTTTACATTAGTTACAAAAAAAATACTTCATTTACTGATCCTTCATACTGAGGACAGAACAAAAAAAAGTTTGCATATTTATTTTTTAAACTCCGTGACCTTTTGCTGGTGTGTACTGATAATAACGATAACAACAATAATAATAATAATAGTAATAATACTATATGGTGTGACAAACAAAACAGCGTTAATGTAAAAGCCAGTACAAGGGATATGTGATAATGTCCCTCCTGTTATGTAGTGTACATGCACTACGCTATGAGACATCAGTGGTTTCAGATCTGAGGATGCTGTTCAAAGCTGACCTAAAACTGTGGTCAGAAAAAGAGCCACGAACAGATGTGTTAATGCTCTCTGGCACAAAATCCTTGCACTTTTAGCTTCGTCTAAACAGAAGACTGCTTACAGTTTGGAAAATATAAAAAGACATCATGTTTTAAAGGCATGTTAATTACCTTAGTTGAACATTCTAACTGAAAATTTTTACACCTTGCTTTAAAAAACAAAATACTAGGTGGTTGTAGTGAGCGCTACACTCTATCAACATTTCTGCAGCAAGGACATTTACATCAGCTGGAAACCAGATAACTCAAACCCACTTGATGTTCATGCTGTCGCACTGAACTGTAGTGTGCTCTCATTTTTAGCGGTCTATTAAATACAGAGTACATCTCACAATGTCACACCTGTCCGCTGATACGTAATCAACAGAGCAACTCAACAAGAAGGACACAAGTTGTGAGGCAATGACAGAAATCAGAAGCAAAAAAATAAAAGGAAAGTTCAGGACAGCTTATTCATAAACAGGACTGTATACTGCACAAGTGCACTTACATGTGACTTCAAAGACAAACCTTTCTCATAATGGACAGGATGGACATGCAGAGCTGATCGATTGACCTCTGCTGTTATAGATACTCTTGATAAGCACCTTTTAGGATGAGCAACTGTAGGTGCCTGAGGCACTACAATTACATTTTTATCTACGTTTTTATGTCAGACTCCTTAGTCCAGTTCCAAAAGAGAGAGAAAAATGAAAGTGAGTAAGAATAAGGAGTGGGGAAAAAAAAGATTCTTTGGGATTTATTCTGACGTTTGATTGGTTTTAAAGGGTTGTCATGGACGTAAGCTGGTGGCCAGTCCAGGAGGAGAGGAGACAGGTGATTGTAGGAGAACAGACAAACTGAGGTTTCTGCTCAACCACTGGAGTTCATCTGGACTGCATCCACCACAATATTAGTGTTGCAACAAATGACCTTGTCAGCATTAATGCAAAAAAAACACCCCAAAACTTTGACCTTACAAATAGTGTCAGCCATGGCAATAGTGATGCTGCTCTGGGCTTTTCAGCCCTGAGCAGCAGACTGAGAAAAAATAAAATAAATTCATACAATGAGGTTTCCCCCCGACCTCCAGCCACTCCCCCTCCTGGCCCCTGACCTACAATCATTGAACCCTGGCAGCCTGGAACAGCTCAGACCCAGCCGCTTGTCAGCTTATAGAACATTTCCTCATCTAGAGACTCATTCTGGTCCTTGGCACGCGTGGACAGGAAGATGTAGCCGCCAATGAACTCGTGGACCACCTTACAGTCCACCTCGGCGCAGATGAATGAAAGACTGGGCTCGTCTGCAAATTCCACAGTCACCTGAGCACACAGAGCACATCACATCAGTCACATCAGTCATCCTTTGGCTGACATAGTCCTTTTACATGTGTGATCAGCTAACATCACAACAAGCATTACAAAGAACTTTCAGTTTGACTTCCCCCCTTTTTACTAGATTAATAGATGAACAAATTCAAGTTATTCACTTAATTATCAAACACAATTAAGCAAAGCAGCAAAATAAATCCAAGAAGGTTAAAAATAAACAAATTTGCCTCTTCTGTTTTATAACACTGTTAATTTTGTATCTGATCGAATCAGTGTTTCTGTCATATTCCAATAATGTTTTCAGAAGGCAATAATAAAGGCAAAGCTGCTATGTGGGTTTCCCACCATCTTGATCTCCCAGTTGACGTTCCACTGTTTCATGTTGCTGAAGCGCCATGTCTTGATGGCATCTCCGGTGCTGGCGTCCATCCGGATCAAACGATTATAAGTGATACCGATCAGCTCCTCCCGCTTTCCACCCTGGAACCTGCAAAGAAGAAAAGAGTTAGAATCTATGAAAGTGTGTAGATACAATGACTAAATATGTGACTGTCAGTATGTGTGATGAGTGTTTTTGGATGAAGATACATGCAAAGTCAGTTGTCACAAACATACTTTGCAAGAAAATGAGTGATCCCAAACTCAGGAAGGGACTGCCATGCCTGGATGAAGCGCATCTTGGCCTCGATGAGACTCATTTGGGCCACATTCTGGTGGGCTTCAAGAATCCGGGCTGAAATCTGACAGAAACAAAACCACACTCATTACACACATGACTTTTTAAAAAATATATATTTTTCATTTGCTCCCACCATTTAAAGTATTCACAAACAGACACACTAGTGACTGTAAACAAATGCATCCCACACACCACACTCTAACAACCCAATGCACCAATTTAACACACACCCAAAGTGTAAACAAGCTGTGGTTAACCCCATAAAGCTTTCAGAGCAGGGTGCCAATAACCAGTGAACGTTCACAGTAAATGTCTACTACGTACAGCTAGAAAACAATTACGAATCCGAGTCTCCTTGAGAGCCCAGACTGAGGTTAATGAGCCAACTTAAGGAAACTTTCTGTGTGAACTGCCTGAATTGGCATGCATGTATTCACACATGTGTGCCTCCCTCCAGTGGTGCTACACGATTCTTAAGGCTGGAACCTAAACCTTACCATGAGCACAGGAGCAGAAAGTCAAAATGACCACATAGTCCAAAACAAGGATTCTACCATTTCTGTCAGTACACTTAGAGAATCAGTAGTTTCACTTAATGTGAGCACAGAATATAATTCAGCCACACTTAAACTCCCCTAAAGATAAGTAATCCATCATGGACTGATCATTTTATGCATTAAAAAGGTTGCAGTGAAGCTGCCTGAACATCACAGCTTCTCTAATGCACTTGAAAAGCTTTAGTGGTCTCTGCCGGACTGCATTACAATAAAATACGTAAATTAGATTTACTGTGATGGATCACTTACCTTCAGCAGTCTGGTCTCTGCTTTACATATATTATAAAGACATGAACTAAAATAAGCATCTAACTAAAGGCTAAACATATTATTAAAAAGGAAAGAAAGAAAAAATACATTAAAGCATTCATCAGTCTAAAAACATTTTCACAAGGGTCTGCTCTAATACATCAGTGAGGCTAATGTTAAGTTCTGCATATGGACTGTGTGTTAAATGAGCGAAAACATGCAAAAGACTTGCATGGTCCATTTGTTTCACTGAATCTGTATATTTATAGCTTTTCCTCCATCCCTGCTTGCCCCACACCACACAGATGCTCACATGATACAATTATGTGTTACTTTCTTATCTTGTACATCCCAAAGAACACCATTAGAGTTAATAACAAGTGACATACAGAAACTATACCATCTACTCTACTATGGTGGCCACTATGACTTGCTATAGTTATTGTTAGGTGAGATAACCCCGATACATAAAGTGTTCAGAGTTCAAACAATCATGCAAGTATCTAAAGCTTAAAACAGCACCCAGTGGACACAACTTACCAAGTCCCTGATATAGCCTGGCTGAGGAGGAGAGGTAGGTATGGGAAGATAGATGGGAATGAAGGAGATGCATACAGAAAGAAGGAATACAAAGTTTGGACAAAGAGAAGAAGAAAGTAAGATCACTGTTGAGAGAGGAAAGATAAAAAAAACAACAACAATGCAGGACATGACTGTAATAACAGAAAGTGGGGAGGAAGGCTGTGGAGCTAAAGGGGCATGCAGCGTTCAGCCAGGAGAAGGAAAGTACAGCTGCAATCAAGGAAATCACACATTTTCACATAAAGGAAGTGGGCAGTATAACTGCAGATTTCAGGTCTAGATTATGCCTGCCTGTTCTTTGTAGACACAATGAGCCATTAAAAAACAAACAAACAAAAAAAAACCCCAAGTCAGTTTCTATGTGATATCTTTGTCAACCACAAGATGGCGATGTGTGACAGTAGCAGTGAAAGGTGTTGGGCTTCTCCAAGCTGCAGGACTTTATTTTCTGTTTAAAATGAACACATTCATCCAGAAACCACCCTGACCCACGTAATCCAAAAACTCCTGTGTGTGGGTATCCGGCTGGAGATGCAGCACAGAAGTCTACTCTGACAAATCTTGCAACAGGAAGTCCAGTTTAAGGGAGGTGGGGAGGGGCTGCAGCTGGCTAAAGAGTTAATGGGCTTATCCCAGACAGTTTTCCCGCGCAACATTCCCAAGCATGGCTCATTTCCTGATGTCCCACGCCCACTAACCATATGTGTGTGTGTGTGTGTGTGTGTGTGAAAGGGACTGTACACCATTACACTTTAATGTTATGCCCAGGGAGATCATCTATTAGACTGTGTTTGAGTGCGAGACTGGATCTGGGCCAGAAAGGACCAGAGACAGACACACATCCTGCTGAGCTACTACTACTAATACTCAAAAAGAAACATTTTTTTTGTCACTGCCCACAACTGCAGCTCTGATTAAGTTATACAGCAAACATGTAAAAGAACTCTAAAGGATAGTGCAGGAAAAGATGAGCCAAAGTGTGCTAGGACTCTTCTCTGTCTCTCAGTGACATCAGGTAAACTGTAGGCTGGGCAGTGACACAGATTTGTGGCATTTTTACCTGATACTAAATCAACTCTTTGATTTCTTTTTTTTTTTTTTATCAGTAGTTTTTTTTATAGATGTGGAACTAATTTCATGTGGGTGACCCCAAATACATTTAAGGGATTTCCTGACTAAACTAAGAAGATAGCGAGTCAGGCTCAAAGAGAAAGACAGAACTGAAACTTTAAATTTGAGCTGTTGTAATTCTGGATTAACTGCTTACTTTTAGTACTGCTGTGTGTTCATTTTAATCTCTTAACATGCACATTTCCTCTATGAAAGGAGCATCAAAGAGAAACACTGTTTTGTACTGAGGTAACCTATAGCAAGTTTGCAGCACAGATACATAATGAGCCTCCTAACAAAGTCTAAGTTCTCCTGTAGTGTCAACAATTTCTATTCCAACTGCTTTTAATAACATTCCTGATTTCCTGTGGTTCGAACCTGCCTCAATCATTTCCTGTTCCACATCCATTTTTACCCTTTTATTCCCTCCTTTCTCTGTGCATTTCTTTCCAGACATCAATGATACTTAATGTTATGCTCCAGAAAATATTTGAGTCATCACCTACTGTACCAGCAGCAGCCTCCTAACATTATTCTATCCTCCTAGCATCACTGTACTTTCCTACTACGACTTGAACAAATCCACATTGAGTGAATAAGCTACGAGAAGGGAACCCCCCCCTCACCCATCCCCGACTAACATGACCATGGCAGCCGTGTGCTCAGCTGTTCCAGGGTACACAAACACACAAATCTACATAACACTTGAGAACATTCATCCTTAATGATTAAATGTTACACCAGATTATAAAGAGGTTTGCTTGTGACCAAAATGCCCCCTCCATAATAACGGGTTTTCGGATCCGTTGCATCTGATTTGTATTCATATGACTTTGACTGAGATCTCTGCTCTTCAAGTCCTTTTGTCTACAATCACAGAGCTGAGAATGTGGTGGGTAGAAATGTAGAGAGGAGGAGGAGAGGAACAGGTATTTAAATGCAAGACAACTCAGATGTTAGGAGGACCCCACCTGGAATGAATCAGATGCTTTTCAACCTTTCAACCATGTAATCAGCTTTTCTAAAAATACACACTAGACTAGATGATAACCCTTTTTTTTCCTGCCAAACATTTCTACCACTTTAACCTCCACATTGCTGTAAACAGATCCTAACCTGGACTACATGACTTACCTGTTTGTTCTTGTACTTCTTCAGGTAGCGCGGAGACACCAGGCATTCTGGGTTGATATCAGTAGCAACTGGTTCAATGGGTAGGTCAGGGTTCATGTGCTGCATCTTAAGGAAGGACAGAATGTTCTGGACCTCCAGGTTGTATGAGCTATCCGCCATGGTCTTCCCCTTGGAGGCCAAGCGGCATGCAGCCATCCAGTGGGCGTACTGTTTCTCCTGGAGATGAAAAGTCATAATTAACCAGCTCTAAAAAGGAACAAGACATTGCATTAAAGGGTGCACCAACTTCAGCCTCACCGTGTCACACCGAAGCCAGATCTCATTCATGCCATCAGCCACAGGGATTAGCAACTTGATGTTGAATTTTTGACCAGAGATGTTAACATCTGGCGTTACCTCACAGCCTACAAATGGAAAACCGTGGTGCAGACAGGAAGAAGAGGTCAAGTGTCAGACCCTGTTCTTTAGACATGCAACCTCAGATAGTATTTGCAGGGGAAAAATAAATGGGCATAACATTGAGTTTTTTGTGTGTGTGTGCTCTTATGCAACTAGGCATGTCTCTGCACCTCTAAGATTCATTTGATGGGAAGGTGTCCCATGTGCCTCCTCTTTACTTTTGTAACAGGAAATTGTGATATCCTTGAATGTGCACCAGTACTGCTTGTATCCCTTCAACGTCAGTTTCTTGGGTCTAGAGAGAAAAAAAAGCGGAAGACATGTCAGAGTTCAGGTGGGAGAAAAAAAGAAAAAGGAAAAAACAACCATTTTCTTTATTGGTGGTGAGGAGGAACAGTGGGGGAGGGGAGATAATAAGTACAAAGGACGGGGAGAAAAACAAGGAGAGCTTCTCAAGTGCAAAGTCAGCGAGATGAATAGGAAAGTAGCCAGCACTGTGAAAAAACCATTAAAAGAGGAAATGCCTCTTGATATCATACCCCCCAGCATATACATTTTATGAGACAACCACCCAAGGGGCCACCTGCCTTTCAGCAAAGGCTTCAAGCCAAAAATGAATATGATTCAAAAGCTTGGTCCAACTATAATCACTCTAGATTTTTTGCCAAAGAATATTTGCAGACTGAGCTTTCAGGTTGCCTTTTAAGCTCATTAGAGATGAGAAAAACAGGCAAAAGGCTTACTTGGCCAGAGAATGGTCCCCTTATAGTCACTATCTTTTGGATAAAAATATAATCTTTGCATACACTGACATGCAGTTTTTAGTGGTTTTGTAAAGTGCATGTAATCTCGTGGCATTGGACTTACTTGAAGACTTTAACATAGTCTGCTAGCTCAGGAATAGATGTGATGTCACCCTAGGAGGAAGGAGAAAGCCATTGTTAAAATGAGCCTGGAAGACTTTAACATACATACATTTATGTAAATAAAAGGAAAGAAAAAAAGGGAAAGGGTTAAACACAAAACAATGACCTCACACTTGACTTTGTACATTTTCAATGTCATTGCGCAGCACAGTATGCTAAAGACAAGGCTTCTTATGTAATATCTCAGAGGTCAGTTTCCTCCGATAAGCTGAATAAACTTTTCAGGATGGAGCTGTTGTAACAGTAGAGACATATTTTTAGTAGGGCCTTAGAGCCCCAGCTCTTTGTTAGATGCAGACCTTTTGAATAACTGTGAAATTTTGCACTTCCAGCAAACTGAAGTGCATTGCATTGTCTTTTTGCGTTTCCTGTCATGTTTATGACTGCTGATGAAAGGAGACTTCGTCACAAGTAGAAACAAAAGCACCTAACCGATGCCAAGGTTTCACAATTGGGAAAAACATATTCACATAATGACGCCCGTTTGGACAAAAAGGATGCAAGCAAGCCCAGTACACACTCAAGCACCAGTGGTTTTGTCTCATACCAGTGTGTTGGAAGTCTTCCCTCCCTCCAAGGTAATCTCCAGATCTGACAGGGCTGCATCCACTTCATCCACCTCCTTCTCACTGTTATTCATGTGGTTGTCTGAAGACATGATTGACAGCTTGTTGATGTGGTACTGAGAATGAAACAAAGAGCGATGCTCTGGTTAAAAGCGTGAAACCTGCAATCTATTACTAAAGTTTCAATTCCCTTAAAGCTTCCAGGTTTAAAATCAAACTCCTGAGACGAGGGATTTAAAGAAAGTGTGAGGTGGAGATAGACTTAGCAGCTTGTTAGCTGTTGTACCAACGCGGTCAACAGTATTGCTTTTTTTATATAAAGTTTTGCTGTGTGCTACCGGTGCATAAACGCTCCAGCTACATCTTATAAAAAGGAAAACAATCTGTGATAATTGCCATATAAATACTTTAGGATGTGTTGGCATTTATGTTAGCAAGTGCTGCCAGCATACACCACTGAGTTTACCAGCTATGCTGTTTTTTTTTTGTGTGGAAGAAGCTGAAGATAAAGAAAGTTGTCTAAAGAAGAGAAAGCTAAAGTAACTGGTAAAGATTGACTGAGGTCAGGCTGTTACAGGCAATGAAATTATTTTTACTAAGTGTATACTGAATGTAGGACTGGTGCAAGACTGCAGTAAGAGATTGTTCTCTATTACCAAAAAAAAAAAAAAATCCAAACCCATCAGTGAGTCACAGACACCAAATTTAGCTTGTAGATAAATGGTATTTATAATGTCACCCCATCAGCAACCCCCACCAATATATGAATGAACAGCTGTCAAGAAAGTGAGAGATACAGTGCAGCGTTTGATAGAGATGTGAGGATTTAGCTGGCTAAGGTTTCATATTGTAGGACAAAGGGTTTGGCATGATGGTCCAATCCTCTGGCTCATCTTTAAAAAAATGCAACTCTGTGAAGGAGTGTTTCCCATTTTCCTGTTTGTTTGTGTGATCATCAGAGTTACTTATTTATCTGCTGAAGTACTGACTACAACCTGTGCCCCAAGTCCTTGACTATGAGGTCAATCACTAATCTTGACCACTGATTACCTCATATTTGAGAACTACCATAGTGATACATCCGGGTGACAGCATGCTAAGTCCAGCCAGCTGCATACCAGAGTTGGACAATCATTGCTCTTTATTTAGACCTTAGTATCTGTCAACAGTGAAACCTTAGCTAAAAACCCAGACTGAACCACAGTAGTAGATACCAAAGTGCTAAAAGATAGGTAGCAACAGACTACCTACCAGCCCAAACACCCAACTTAGATTAGCATCTCTCCCAGTGCAGTGTAAGACGAAACCAGTGAAGTGTAATTACAACTGGTCAGATGAAACAAACCTAACACCTCAGAGTGAAAGAGTGGGAAAAGAAATGTGAACAGGTCTACAAGACCTTGTCTTTCTGGGGTGGGTGGTCTGGGCTGAGGTATGGGGTCCTGTGCTCCAAGATGCCCTATAATTACCCTCAGGGTGAAGACAGGGTGGCGTCCTTAGGTCTTGGCACCCACAGTTTATGAGGGTCAGAAATAGAAGGAACACCACCCCAATGGTACATGAGGAAACCTAAGGGTGTAAAAGAGCTTCAAATCTGTATATCACTCCCATTCTGGCCAATATCCATTCTAGTGACTGTCATTTCTTCTGATGTACTTTGAACTTGTCTCAAAACTCAATAATCCTATGCCACCAGTGCCTTTAAAGTCCACCCAGACCAGCTCTCAATGAGCAACAGTGTGTTTCTGTTTTACCAAGAGTCACGTAATAATTCTTGGGTAGAAACTGTTTGACGAGTACACTTCTGTAATAAGAACCTCTCTTTAAATCTAAAAGGCAAAAGCCTAAGTACTTTGTTATTAGTATAAACTAAATAGGAAACGATAGACGATAGTCAAGATTTAGCCTGCATGCTGCAGCAGGGCTTTCAGCATTATAGCTTCACTCTGAGCTGCAATCCTATCCAGTTCATTACCTTGAAGCTGAGAAGACAGTGTGCCCTCCTCCCAATGAAAAAGGGTCTGTGTTTCTTTAAATTTCATACTTTGCAAACTTAAACTGTATCAGTACACAAACACTCAGCCTTCCTACCTGGAGGGCAGCAAACATCATCATTTCCTCCTCTGTGCATTCAATTTCCTCCAGGAGAATGGCCCACTTGGCCTGTTCATAGAGCTGGTTCACTCGAATGGCATCATACTGTGGGCACATCGAACCACATTCTTGAATAAACTGGACAACTTTGAATGCAGTGATGTCAAAGGTAAAGGTTGTATGTGATTAATGATAAAAAAGTATCAGATAACTAGTCTTTCAAACACTCCATTCATGTCATCGGTACCAGATATACAATGTAAGCTCTATAGGCTAATGCTAAAAAATATTTTTACCCAAATCATGCCAACTAATGGTTGGATGTATGCCTGCTTACTTTATGGTTATAATACCTTATCTCTGGTGCTTTTAGAATACGACGATACAGACCTATTCAGCACGGCAGGTTCTCAATAATTATCTCAACTGACTACAATGTGCTGTAGTGCTTTTTCTGTGTGATTTACCTTTGGATTGAGGTCAAAGAAACTGTGGTATTTAAACCTCAGCAGCAGCACCTCATTCTCCTTTACATCCTGCTCCATGAGAGACCTGGATGAGTCCAGCCACCTGTACAAACAGTGATTACAGCTAATTAGAATATGCTATTTTTTCAAAAAACATGAAATCTGCCTCTTGTAAATGTTTCAATCAACTGTAAAAATGTCAATAACTCAAACTATCACAGTACTTCTATTAACAACCTTTTTTAACCAATGCACTAAGCAAAGTTTAACTCACCCCTGATTGATTTTGGCTTTGTCCAGCAGGGACTGGGGCTTGTACAGTTTGACCAGAATGTCTGGTGAGGAGATTGGCTGGCTCACGGCAAGGATGCTGGGATTGCCCTCTGACAGGGGACTGTCTCCGAACCAGGCGGAAGTTGGTGACAAAGGGCTGCCGTCCCTTGAGTCGTAGGTGGGGGTCATGGTCTTACTATATAAGCCTGGACTAGAGTAGATGCTCCCTGAAAAAAGACAACCATCAGTTATTCCCTTGCGGAGCCAGAAATACAAACCTAACACAATCCGATAAAAAATATTCACTTCCAAATACTGACACTCACAATCCAGTTAAGTACACATAAGTCACTAACATAGCATTGAGGGGGGAAGAGTGAAGATTTCTCAGCACACGCATATGCAGCCTAGCCTGACCAGCTAGTGGTCAAAAACACCATGTGACTACCAGCACAAACTTTGCAGATGAGTGACTTCAACACCACCCTCCTGCTGATGGTTGGGCAGATGTTGATCAGCATGCAGATGATGCACAACATGATCAGGTTAACCCATTTACTTACAGACCAAAAAAAAAAAAAAAACCCAGCAGGAATGCACTGCACACAGCAAACTACAGCACAATTTGCCCACAAGAGAGAGAGAGTACAAAAATATTGGAGGAGAATACATTGAATATCTTTTAAACACGTTAAAGAAATATAACTAAATGAAAAAACCTTTGACAAAGTAAGTGTCTAAGCAACTTAAATGCTGAGTTATATGTATATTTGGTCTGCAGTGTTTTAATTTGGGAGTCTGGCTACAAACAGAACCCCCCAAAGTGAAGTTATTTGCATTTCCTGTTAGCCCAAGTTCCAAAGTATTTTCATTCCCCTCCATTCCAACTCTCCCTCTGTAGGGTCAAGCAACACTGGCTAAACCATTAGACCCCTTCTGAAATCAGGAAGTGGGCTTGGTTTCTGTATGTGAGTGTGCATGTGGATGTTTATGTTTGCAAACTGAGGTCATGAGAACATGGTGCTGGCTATGGCCTCCCCTTCCTTGTGGGGGAGGGTGATCAGTGGTTCTTTCAAGGTTTTCCTCCTAATGCAAAGTTCATCAGGTCAAGAAGACTTATCCTATCACCCGTAGGGTCCCCTGGGGAATGCCAAATATCTAGGGAAAGTGTGTATAAATTGAAAGCTGGAGGTCCATTAATAACACAAAAGAGCCTCCTCCATCCTGTTTATTGAATCTCCAATGCTGGTGCAAAAACAAAGAATGCTAACATGACTTTACTCGCTAGTACTCCCACACTAGAGATTCATAGAGGGCTTAGATGGAAGGAGCAGGACCACCATCAGCTCTTGAGACTACAAGTAAACCATGGGATGGTGGTCAATAAATGAACTGTCATGGATTTAGTTTTTACAGCGCTCTTGTGTGGGCTGCTATTTGAAGCATGCAAATAGGATTATAAGCATGTGATTTTAATTCTGAACACAAGTTTATGGCTAAAAACACAATATGTCCTACAAATAACTTGCCCGATAACAACCATCTCATATCTGCATACTCAAGCAAAAAGAGAGAATCATAAAGTGATTGGCTATCCTGCAGGCACAGTGAGCAGGCCCCTGGAGTAGCTTTAAGAAAAGTGAGCGATGAGCTAATTGCTAAAAGGGCGCAAAGCCTTTGTCATGAGACTACCCGAATCAGCTGACTTCCTTAGGAGGACCAGTCAGGTGACTCGGTTGCTAGTCCCAAATGCTACAGATGTCATGTGACCCTAACACACCAGCTGTGGGGTGTAGGGAGGAATAAGGAGGCAATGCTGAGGAAGCAGTGCTGAAAAGAAAGGACAGAGGAAGGGGAAAGCTTACCTTTCACAGGTCCGATGTATATTATCTCAGAGGCTAGGATGAAAAGAGAAAGAGTAAGAAAAAGAAAGACAGGAAAATGTAGAGGGAAGGAAGGAAATGGGTCGAAATCAAATCAAGTGGACAGATTTAAGACAGAAAACTCTACAGGCATAGAAGGAAACAGAGGAGAAAAAGACAACAGTTGAGGAATACAAGAATGGGGTATATCTTTGGCATTTCCACAGACACTGCCAACTACTAGCCTCAGAGTGGATGACTCAGTTTACCCTCTTTGCAGAGGGAGATCGCCCTGGCATGACTAGTGAAGTTCTGCAGTTTCCATCCACCCATTCATAACCATCCAACTCAGCACGACTGATTGAAAACCCAGGCAAGGCGTTGGTCAGAATGACCCAGCCTTGCATGTATAAAGTGCAGGATATTTTTACAAAGTAAAGGCCATTCGAAGTCTGTCATTCTCAACACTGACAAGACAGACGATTACAAACAGCAGACATGCCAAGGCGTAGTTGGTCCACTGGGAGTTGCTGAACTGGCATCATGGGCAGCGTTGTGTCTATGTTCGTGTAACAACAACAGCTGAGGATGAGTAACATGGTTTTTCTACCAAAAATGACCAATTACGTGAGGCAGGTCAAACGAGTGTGGAGACATTTCCTAAATAGTAGTTTTAAATATAGAGATTGAGGTTTTGGGAAAAGATTGCCAGTCTACAAGTGGAAATAAATGGTCATGTACCCATTACGGACTTGTTGTTAAGACATCCACCCATTTCATTTGCTTCCGAGATCAGTGTGGCGCTCACTGTACAGTACACATAGGCTATTTTGCATGTGTTTAGGTACTCTATAGACACATTTCTTGTATGTATTTCTTTTACCAATCTCGGCAGTAATAAATCAGTTAAAAAGACATTGAGAAAAAGGCAAAATGATCTGTTTAAAGCTCGAGTATCTCCAAAATACGATTATGGCTGCTAATGCTAACCTTATCTATCAATAAATCTACCAGGTATTTTCCTAAATATTCAATCAGACTCAAATATTTCAGAAAAGTGTTTAAAAATAACTGTCACAAGTTCTTAGAGTGAATGGTATTATAATCAAATGTGTTGTTTTATCAGCTTTTTGAGAAAATATAATAATCACATTTAAAAAGGTGGATCGTGAAAAGACTTGAATGGATTAATAAAACTGTTGCATATTAATTTCCTGTAGATTGAATAATTGATTAACCAAGTATTGCAGCCCTAAATGTGATAAAGGTTGTTCTGTGGTACTGATTGCATCTTTTCAAAGCCTTGTGATTTCTATCAGGAGATCTGGGCCAAGAGGCCAGCCCTTCCTCACAAGGGACGGAATAACATCTTACAACTTGGCCATGAAATGTACTTTGACTGTAGCATGTGATCTGCGATGTGATGTTTCTGTGAGTGTGTGTGTGAGTGTGTGTGTGTGAGCGTGTGTGCTCACACACACACACACATACACACTCACACACATACACACTCTCACACAAGGAGACTGGTGACAGTAAACAGATTCTCCACATTCCTACTGAAACTCTGTTTCTCCTCACCACCTAATACTCTGACCACATTCACCCACTGGGAACAAAATGTATCTAAACCAAAGGCGTAGAGGAGTGTGTAGCACACCCCTTAAAATGTAGTGATGCAACTCTGGGTGTGATCGATGTGTTGGGAAGTAACTGCTTTTTGCAGTTTCAATCACTCATTACTTTTAAATATATGAGTGAACAAATACACCGTTCACTCTGATCCACATAGGTTTGTAATGCTACTAGAATTTCAAACTTGATACCAAATTAAGTAATGATTGCTCAATAGCATTCTTAGTACCATGGGAGGAAAATTTAAAAAAAGGCATGAATCTTTTATACAAGATTAGAACTAAACAAACAATAACATCAGTGTTATTTCATATATTTAACACTATTTTATATCATTTTAAGCATTTAAAATATAAAACTAATATTTTCAGATTCTCTTGGGTAGTGCAATATTTGAGGTTGTCTGTGGTAGTGCTGTGCGTCTGGTGAGTTGGCACCATCTTCTCATTGTTGATCAAATTGTACTGTTAAGGTTAGCTGCCACTTGCTGGTAAACTTTTCACTGCTTTAATCTGGGACTTTAAGAGCAACACACTTTTTAGACGCAAATAACTGTGTTAGTCTAACACAATTAACACAGCCTATTAATGTTGGGCAGGACCAATAAGGATTCCTGTCTAGTTCCACCATTAGCATCATCATTAGCACCTTAATGATAACTTAACAGCGGGCTAATGTAGCTATCAGGTAATTGCTAATAGTTAAACAGCAAACGTTTATGTGTCCACTAGCCAGGTTAATGTTATGATAACCATTTAAAATGTCTTGAAATTCCTTAAAGTGTTGTTCAGTGTTGAACTACTGTTCATGTGTTCAGCTAGTGAGGGGAGGGGCTGTGTGCCTACCTATCTGCAGAAGTGCTTTGGAAGGTCTATGTCAACTAGAGGAGCCAAAGACAGCACTGCCGGGTTGAGCCTCTAATCTGAGAGTCATTTTTAGTATCGATTAGTATCTGAGTATCAATTTTTTTGACAACCCTAGATCCAAATCTGTATTTCAGGAGAATTTGTTTTTCTCAAGAAAAATGACGCTACGAGTTCACAATGAGTGTTCAGGCTGCTATCCCCGCAACTGGTGAGTCTATATAGTCATTCAGTGCACACTGAGCTGACTCTGCAGACCAGAAAAGACTAATCGCACAAAGAGTCTCATTCACCCTGTCTGATGGTGTTAGCAGTCGTGCTTAATGCTAACTCTGTGACAGCAGTCTGTTTTGTTCTGCTCCTCCCTGCTCAGATGGTTGTAAGTCTCCCATCAGGAGGGAGGAGGGTCAGTATGACTGCACTCCTGTAGCCTGGTTTGGGTTTAAAATGGCAGCGTGACCAACTATGCGTGGAATCTCAGCCATTTTTAGTCCTCCCTGCCAAGGAATTGAGAGCGAGGGCTGTAGATCCCATGCAGGCCTCAAACTCACACATTCATATTTGGTCACGAGAAGCAGGGCGCACCAAACTCGAGTCGTCTTAGTGTTTTGGGTGGGTGTTTTGTTTTTTTAAATTGCAAGTGCATGAAATACAAAAAAGGATCTAAGAGGCTTCATGTGGCCAGCAGAACCTGCTACAACCTGCTGTCCCAGGAAAATGAGAGCAATTGTGTTTCACAACAAAAGAAAGAGAAAGTTCTCCCTGATTACCTAAAAAACAGATCAGAATCTAAAAAACTAAATGGCTAGGTTTATACAAACTTTCAACTCATGGGTTGGGAATATGAACTCAAAAATATCCTGACTTTCTTCATCAAGAAAGATTTTTGTTCCTATGTTAATAAACTCAGCTGGAATTCTGAGGAAACACTGTTAACGAGCCATAGAAGCAGCTCACCTGATCCAGGTGTTAACAGCGGACCCTCCAGTTCCAGATCATCTTCTTCTGTCTCCTCCAACTTTTTCTTCTTCTTTTTGGGATCACGGGGCTTGCGCAGTAGAGATAACTCCTCTGGGTGGCGGATATCTTTTGGTGAGAAACATTAAGAAGGTTCATTCAATGTCACATAAGCATAAACCTTGACTAGCAACAAAGCCAAGTCCATTTGGACACAAAGACAGACAGACTTGGATGTCACAGAGTCCCCAAAACCATACAGTAATTTGTGTTTTTTCAACTACAGGCTTGAAATAAAACCACATGACCTCAATGACTGTAAGCTGTATAGTAGGTGAAAATAGGGACGCTAAACCAACCCAAATCTCAAAAAAAAAGGTGAGAGGAAGCTGGGGGGAGAAGAAGGATAAAAAAGCAAAGGGAAACAGTAGATGCAGACAGCTGTGCACATAAAGGGTGGAATATTGTAAATCCCTTTTCTCAGGGCTCTAACAAATCTTGCTTTAACTTTAATCCCCAGCTGAGACTGAGCAGACATCCTCCATCACCCTCCTACTCCTCTTCCCTAGACTATTCCTCCAACACTCATTAATAACACAATTCAGCTGCCATTGGAGAATCGTAAGGTACAATACTTTTACCCCCCTGCCTGCCAAAAAACCCCAAAAAACTCTTCACAACAAACAGGTAATAAAGATGAAAAGAACCAAACTGTGACTGCATGTATGCAAATGGAAGAGATGTGTGCAAGATCCAACTCAGACAGTAAGACACCCACCATATTGAATATAATGACTAAAACAGAGCAGTCTTTATTCCCTGGCTTCTCTCTCTTTTCCCTCCTTCCCTTGGGCCTGGAGGCCAGGGAACCATCACTCAGCAGCAGCAGCAATGATGTTTTAGGATGGGCTTGGGGCGGTTCTGATATAGGCGGTGAGACGGCCAGAATGTGTCAGGACTAGAATAGATGGAGCTCGTCTAGAAGCAACGCACATCTGGACCCTCAGCTGGACTCGGTTTTCTCCAGGATTCCATATGAACTAAAGAGCACGCAGATACTTGAGAGCAATATTTCACATTTTTATGTAATCAAGTGCATAGCTGTCCATTTTCTCATATCTATTGAATCAAATCTTTTTTTTTTTCAAGTAACTGAAGAAGGTGTTGTGGAAAGCACAGGCAGAAGGGTTGAGAGAACGTCTTGGCTTGGTGTGCAAGCTTGTTTGGTTTGTGTAACTAAAGCAAAAGCATTCCAGGAGTTTTAAGAACTACCAGATGGGAGCTCACCCTTTCTCTTTCTCCCTCCTCCCCCATTCTCACTCTGCTGTAGCAGACGAGCACAGTCCCTGTGCCCTTATACAGCCATGTGAGTTCCAGGCCTGCTGCTGCGCTTTAGCCCCCGAGGAGGCAAATATACACAGTAAAGTGTGTATCAAACGGCAAGTAGATAGATAGGACTGTGTCTTTTTGTGAGACATTGCAGAACCATGTGGCATTTTATTACAACCTAACTCTGTTTAATTGTTATGAGCGTATCATCAACGCTGGGAACGTTTCCATATTATAAATATTAGCATGACAAACCCTGAGGGAGATAATGCATCTGATGTAATCAATATCTATTATTTAAATCAAAAGGGTTTACACAGTTGGTATGTTAACTCCATGTTTTTCAAGTGTTTACACTACTTTGAGTTTGTTGTCAAAACCAGACAGTTTTCAAAAAAGTTCATTTAATTAAGAACTATAAACATGTACACGTATACAGCACTGTATCTGATTTCTGGAAAAATCTGTGTCCGCTTAATAATGTGCAAATTTGTTCCACTAAAATGCACCAACATCCAGAAAAATGATCTACTCAAGAGATCATTTATTCTGCTCGTATGCATGATTATATTCTTTAGGTCACTAAACACCACAGTTAGTTGTCCATAGGTGGTAGGAATGTAGATTATCTCCATAACTGTTGAAACTACATCAATCACCCTGCCGATCTTCTGCTCAGCTCTTCTCCTACTTGGCAACCAGACTTCAAGACAGCTAAATGCCTCCATTTAAAGAAATACTTCACTCTTAACTCAGAGCAGGCAGTACACCCTTTTCTGGCTGACAACCATGGTCTTGGAAATGCCAATTCTCATCCCAGGCAAGTGTTGTAGTTTATTTTTTGCTGACATATTTATACTCCTACGCTCACCACTTTTGGCTGGTGTCAGGAGGAGGAAGGAGGAGGAGGGTGATGGTCAGAATGCTTACAAAGGCTTGGTGGATTTTCATTAGCAGAAATGACACCTAGACAATAAGATCCCAATCTTCTGTCCTGCTGACTTGTGGCAGTAACCAGGCTTGAAGCCAGAGGAAAAGGGTTGACTGGGAGCCAGCAGCGCTTGCAAGATTTACTCCTTGGAACAGATGATTCACTGCAGTGAGTAAGACCAGCCGCAGAAGAATCACAAACATCATCACAGTCTAATTTTACAGCACTAAAGTTTGCTGTATAAACTGATATAGACCTACATGGGCAAAAAATTAAAAAGGAATCACCTGGTTCCTGTGTTTCCCTTGCATATTCCTAAATGTTAAGAATAGGTGGTCTAGTTCCCACATATAGGTTTTACTTGGGCGGGCTGCCCAGGTATGTTAACAACAGGCCTAGAATATTTGGCGACTCAATTTTTTTTTAGTTCTGTTCTTTTTAGCTGCTCACCACCAAGCCCAGCCCTTTGCTTCCCACGCTACCAGGCTGGTGCTGTAGCAGTCCTCCATAAAAAATAACACCTGTCCCAGTGGAAAGGACTGCGAGTGATGGGGGTAGTCCTTCTGCTCTGAAGATCTACTAAGACCTGAAGGGCACTTCAAACCTGCACCTGTAACAGATGGGGTGGAGAACTAGTTCAAGCAGCTCCAAGCCAAGCTCACAGGGGCTACTGTCACCACACATGGATGCTAGATGGTGGAGTTGAGTCACAGGTCTAGAGACTCACACACAAACACCATTTGCATTCTGTGTTTTAATAATTGAGGTGATTACAAATACAGTAATGATAAACTCTTGGCGTTTATAGTAAGTCAAATCATATTACGAGTTCATTCAGTTCTTAAAATGGCACAAGTCTCTTGTACTATTTTTCACTCTGGCTTTGACAATCTATACCAAACGGCCTTAGTGGCTTGGGAAGAGTGACAGTTCCATTTCTCTGTCAGACACAAGGCTAAATATGTGCTAAAAGGCAACTCAGAAAGGATAATGATGCACTTAAATTTAGGAGATGGAGCTGAGGCCAAACCACAGTACTCCTGTGTTATGACAACAGTTGAGAGCACATTTGGGCCCAGTCAAGCAGGCCACAGGTTGATGGGTCATAACTCTGCTGGACCAAAAACGACAGAGCTAAGGTCCGTACAAAAATCAGAAAGGTTTCTTGAGGACAAAGTGGTGGGACCAAAAAATTCCAGATGGCTTCTTCAAACTCACACTCTTCATGTGGGGTGCTACTGACAAAGTACTCATGCGTCCATTTTGCCAGACATTATTTGATGGCTCATTGTAACATTTCATTACTGGTGCTGCCTATCAGCCATTCCACAGAAAACTGCTCTGTGCTGGTTTTCAAGCACACAGTAGTTTAAAAGAGCTTACACAGTTGCTCTGAGTGCAGCAGCTTGACTCTTGCTAGTCTGAAATGACGCTTTTCTAAGGGAGGCAGCAGATTTTCATCACCTCAGGCTCCAAGGTCCCCAGTCATGTGTTAGTCAGTTATGAAGAGTGCATTCTGTCTGCTGGCTCACAGAACAAATGACGATAGAGGGGGTGTGTGTGTGTGTGTGTGCGTGCGCGCGCATGTGTGTGTGTGCACTGAATATATATTGTCAGCTGGAATTTCGGTGGGGTGCAAAGCAGCTTGCAGCAAAGGCAGCTAACAACAGTACACCCTACTGTGGGATGACATCAGGTGATCCATCAGGATTGGGGAGTGAGTTGGATTTCATGACCTGCCTGAACTTCAATTACACAATATACCCAATTTATTGGTTGCATCATCGAGCAAATGAAGATTTGACAATTTCCTCTGTTCTCTAAAACTTTAAACTGAGTATCTTTTGGTGTGAATTGGGCCAGAAAATTGTGACAGCAGTTTTCCCTGTCGCATTGTAGTTGCATTTCTTCACAAAACAGAAGAAATTTTTAAAAAGTGGGGAAAAAAATATGATTTTGGAGAACTCTGAATTGTTTACAGAGTTCAGAAATGTTATCTTTAAACTAATTGTGGAAAATCCCGAATGCCTCTTTTTCCTATCAACTAAGCAGTGCAGGACAGGATGTAAGAGCTGCCAAATGAAATCAGAGGTCAAAACAGGAGTGGAACTGAGTGATTTTTGTGTATTACAGTACATCAGCCTTTTGCTGAGCCCTCTTCTCTTTTCCAGTCTTACCAGATGGAGTGCATCTGTCAAGACCAAGCTGCCTTCGACATGGGAGAAGTATGTAATGATAATGAGAGTGTTATGTTGATTTCTTACGCTTTGTAGGATGTTCACTGACAGAATTCAATTGCTCAAAAGAGACTAAAAACCAGACAAAACATCAGTTTGGAGGAAAGAATAATGTTTGTTAATACTGCAAAGTAAAAGACTGTTGCATGAAGTAGTTTTAAAACTTTTTTTCTGTTTCTGTTTTGCAGACTTGCACAAGTAGCACAATGACTGAAGAACTTAACATGAGAACTAGATCTGGTCTTAAAGCCAAGCTCATCATCACTGAAAAAAATAAAAATCAAATCTGGTTTCTGTCTTCCACTATCCCTGCTCCTCCCTTTCTGCTGTCTGAAACAAAGGCCAGCTGGACAGGCCTCCACTCTTCCTGTCCCCTCGTATTCACTATGCAGCTCACAGGCAGGCAGCAGAAACTATGCAGAGGAAACTGTCAAACTGAAAGCTGCCCAAATAACAAAAAATACTTCCAGGTCACTGCAGCTGTAAGTCAGCTCAGTAAGCTGTCATACATCTACAACAAAAGGAAAAAACACGTCCCCACTCTCTATTTTTGAAAATAAAATCTTGCAACTTGCAAAGTCAGCTAAAACAAGTTTTAAAATTTATGCTTATGTAAATGTGAATATAACAGATGTCTCTGCCCCAAATGTTCAAAAAAGCCTCTTTGTATAGTTACACTTAATAAAATGCTCTGCAGAAACCAAACTAAATCTAAGTCAAGCGATACCAATAAAAACAGGAGGCCTGTCACTGGAGCCCCTGATCCTACTTCCCGAACACAGTTCAGTGACCAGGACACGACAGGTGTGCTACGATCTTGCCTAAGGACACACGTGTGTGGGAGTTTTCCAAACCTGCAAACTGTACTGTAGATAGTAACTGAGAGGCAGGGGCAAGGGTTGGGATATGAGCTGAAGAAAAGTGGATGTTAGTAGGTCAGGGGTTGTTGGAATCCAGCATGTGACCTCAGTCATCGTTGGCAGATCAGCAGATATCTATAGTGTGTGCGTGTGACCCTTAGGCATTAGTTACGCCATGGAGGACACTTAAATTAGGACCTGATGTTAGAAGAAGGAGACTGTGAGTCATTTCTGTGTACCTTGTTGCATGCCTTTGTTTCTGAGACAGATAAATAATCTCTGTTTATGAAACATTATTGTGAGACTGATTGGAGCCCTGGTTCCAAGGACATGACTTTAGATTGGGCTGAAAGTCAGGAGACACCACTTTGGCACCGTGAGCTTAGACTGTGTTTAATAAACACAACAAATTGCCAGGGATAAAAACAAAGAGAGAGGAAGGGCATGATTAGCTATGTTTGATGTCGAACATTTCAGACCTTTTCCAAAAATACTATCACCGCGGGAAGTTTCCAGTTAAACAGCGTGTGCATAAGTAAACTGCGTGCCCCATTCTGCAAGTGAAACAATTTCAAAAGCATAACTATTTGTCAACAACACCTCATCGCACACTGGCTTCGTGACAACTTTTCACATGTCCACTTAAAATAAAACTGTTCATTCTATTCCTCTGAAAACGAGTCGATCGTTCACTCACTGAAAGTTTTGCAGATGTCCGACACGGCCTTGAAGACCCGGTCAGAGAAGTTGACCTTGACTTTCATGTGCTTCATGTTCGGGAGCTGGAGCCGTAGCAGTTTGTGTTGTGGCGTAAAGAGCAGCCTGGCGTCAGCCTGGATGCCGTACTTATCCAACGTCCAGTGGGTTTTTAACAGCCATGTCTTCTTCTTCTCCCACCAGAGAGCATGGTCTGACCAGTCCCTCTTAACATCTAAGAGAAGGTAGAAAAAGATGGAGAAGTTAGTGATCAATATGGAAACTGAAAAGCTGCAAAGAAAACAAAGCAAAGAACTGAGCATTTGTATTGCTTTTCCTAAAGGGATATATTGATTGTATGGTAGAACACTGTATAACACTCTACTGATAACGCAACCAAGTATATCCCCTCCCAGCTGGAGGTCACACTTGATTGAAAAGGGGCACCAGCACATTATTGCAGAGACGGTGAAGTCAAAGAGAGAGGAGGGGGGAGAGAACTGAATGTGTGAAAGACGTGGCTGTTTGTGTGACACCGAGGGAATATCAGGTTCATACCGCCCTCTTTGTTCCAGAGTTACACCGTGATCCCTTTAAGCAGACGCAAGGCACCCAAAACCCTGCATTGCTTCCAGGCTTTTGCTCTGCAGGGGATCTCCAACAATAGCGACTGACCTGTAGTCTCATGGTATATGTGTCTGACTTCAAGGGGAAGGTGAAAACCGCAGGGATTTGAGGAAACTCAAAGCATCTGTTTTGCAGATCGCCTGGTTCTCGTCTATATGCGAGCAGCTCAGCAATGTGCTGAAGCTGTTTGAATTGCAAATCGCTTCAAAGTGGTGAGTAAAAGCGAATATTCACAGACATAGTGGTAGTTCTGTTAAAGCCATTGTTCTCATGTATTAATGAGATTCATCAGTGACTGGGATACATTCACAAATTAGCCACGTAAGTTAAGCGGCTAGCTCAAAGGCTCATAACTTTACACGGTGTTTAAAATACCAACTGGCTATTTATGTACCCCACACTGTGCACATGTTCCTTTATGTTCAAGTGTAAAATTTAACAGTCTTGTTAGCAGACTGTGATAGTTGAGATGACGTGAATAAGCCTGAAGTTTTTTTGACTACTTTCAGATGTCCCCCGAGTAGTGATGTCACTATCCCGACATTATTTCAGGAAGGCACTTCCCAGATTGGTGTCTCATATCCTCCACCCACATACCTCTTCACCGTTTCTCCAGCTTATTCTCAGTCTCACTACGAGTCTCTCTATGCTCTTACTGAGTCATTGTGCCCAGACAGAGACGTCAGTTTGCTCAGTCACCGTTTAATCAAATCATTCGATACTGATACTGCGGGGTCAGTGAGGGTGTTTGAAAAAGGTCTGTATGCTCATCAACAACCTATTGTCAGACAGACGTTTGATATCCCTACAAAGATAAGAAACCACTAGTCAGATCACAGGAATATAGTGCACATACAATATATTGGGACGTCATAATTCAGGCTTCAGTTAGAAAATACAAAAGCTTACTAAAGTTTATATATGTAGACTAAGGGAAATGTTTTACCACAAAATACCTCTATGAAGCTTTCAATTGTGCTATTTAATCTCAACTAATTGTAATTCAATTAATTATCCAGTCTGTACATTAAAGGAAAAAAATACGTACTTTCTTCCTCATTAAAGACACTGACCTAGTTTGCATTCAAGGCTGGTAGCGCAGGAGAGAATATGTCGTCAGCTCATTACATCTTCTGCTGTTATTACATGAGGAAGGACACAGGTAATAATGCACAAACTGGAGCCATAATGGATTGCAATTACTTTCAAGTACACTGTGAGCAAGCAGCAGTTACACACAGAACAGCACAGAAACTCCCATCCATTTTCCCTTTATAATGTTGATGTTTGCTGGTAATTCATTCTATAAACTGAAAAGTACATCAAAAAGAAAGACTGCGAAGATGATCTTGAATATTTCTCTTTGCCAACCTTCTCTGTCAGTCAAACAGTTTGGTGCCACCATGGTGGCCTTTTGTTTCCATGTGTTGCTGTTGTTTTCCATGACCTTTACATAGAGGCATCTATACACAGTATTGACACACTCCTGCGGACCCTGCCTAAAAGCTGAATGAATAGGATTAGTGGGTGAAGAAGTGAAACAACAGATTGTCTCCTTAGACCAAGGAAGCAAGACTGCTGAGATGTGAGTAAAGCAAACTGGGCTGAGGAAAGGATTACAAGAGATGGGGAGCACAAGTTTAAGGAAAAGAGTGGCCACCAGCATGTCAATGCAGATGGCATTGTGAAAGCCTAGGGCTTTGTAAGTTCTCCTGGGGAGGGGTTGTTTGTCAGGCTGTTGGCTTTTATACTGTTTACTCCAGTGGGCAAACACTTGGTACTTGAGTGAAAACATTCCAGGCTTTCTGAAGCCCTGTGAGAGTTGCTTTAGCAGCATGGGGTCTAGCTGTCATCGAGCAGTTCTGATGCCTCAGCTGTGCAGATAACAACTTCATATGCTACCTTTAGAGAAACTGTTCCCTTAAGTCTTCTACAGCTATTAAAGGCTGAAATAATGAGAGGGAGCAGGGAGAAAAAAATCTGAAAATAATCCTGAATGTATTTTCATAACTCTGCTCACAGTTTTTCCTCTTACAACCTTGTAATTTCTGGTGTCTGGGAGCACTGCAGAACAACTCGCATTAACGTTTGGCACTCAGGTCTTCACCACAGACCACATTCTATAGAAATGTCCTTATACTCGGCATGCATGACCACCATACAATCTGTGGCAAGACATGAGTGCGTGTTTTGGCTGGTCTCAGCTACGCTCAAAAGCTCTCTATGGCCCCCGCTGCTGTTTCTTTGTTGCCTCTTGCAGTCTTCTGCCAAAACCTTCCTGGACACGACTTTACCGTCTCGTTGCTTGTATCATTACGCAGTGGGTCGATGTGTCGTGATTGGATAAGGGCAGCTCGCGCAGGCTTCCATTGGACTCTTAAAGCTGTAACATGGTAACTCAATCCACAGATAGAGGGAGGGCCAATGGCATCTACCAGCTAAAGATGCAGTCTGCCAAGCCTGACGTAATACAGCAGCCAGAGGAATGGGGGGCCTAAGTAATTGGCTGCATTAAATGTGGACCCACAGCCCCTTAACAGAATGATGTGTGTGTGTGTGTGTGCGTGCGCACAAATGTGTACAGCTTGAATGACATGGGGAGGGGAAAGAGAATGGGAAAACCATGTTTTATGACCTCTGCAGGATGTGAAAGATGATACAGAGTATGTGTGGGGAGGTGTGGGTATTAGTCTAGGGGAGGGTGGTCTTCTTATGCATGCACTAACTACATTAGCTCCCTGTGTTATGTGCGTGTTCATGATTTAACAAGCAAAATTAATTCATAAATTGTGCTCAACCGACTTCTTTCTCTATTCACCACCCTTATTGCCGCAGCTTTCGACCAAGACCACTTCCTCTGCTTTGTGCACCAGGTACTACAACCAGAATTAATGGTTTAAAAAAAAGAAAAAAAAAGGACGGGTTAATAATGCTATTATTTTAGGATGCATTCAGCAAAAAGGACAACAGACAGACAATGCTAAAATTGTACTCTGAAGGGCTTGAACTGCCACTCCCTTCTACATCCTGCCTCTTCATCCATTTTCTTTTAGTCAGCATCGGTGCAGTTTATATTAAGTGACTGTGTGTGGAGGGCCCGTCTGTGAGGGGGAGAGGACGGGACAACAGAGAAAAGCATGAGAAAAAGGGAATGAGAGAAAGGTCATGGAAAGGAGGAGTGGAGGAGGATGAGCAGAGGACGGGGAGGAGCTCTGTCTGAAGGTCTATCTGTGAAAAACACAAAATATACAGAAACATCTTCGATTGTCCTCACGCCTCTAAAAACAAAAACATTCATGTTTCCATCTGTTGCAGAACAATGTCATAAGCTCATAAATAAATCTTATCAGATAAATGGAAATCAATTCTCAATGGGAACATCACTTCTATATTTCTAAAATGTACAGAATGATGACGGAACAACCTGCAGTTCTGCCATCATGTGACCATGTTTTCAGCTAGCAGTTAAATTTATTTTCTGAATTAAGCAGCTAGTCTTTTAAATGTCACAAAGTGTCTCTCTCGAGTTTCTTGAAGCTCAACCTGAAATGATGAAACTGCCAATTTTCTTCCATTTACAACCCAATTTACCAACAAATAAGACTGAGAAGAGCAGGGAAAGATGACAAATGAGGCAATTTTAAAAACCTAAATGATCTGAAAATAGCTGATTATTTTTCTATTGATCACTAGATGAACAATCAATGAACTAATTGTTGCAGCTCTACATTAGATGGGATGCCATATTTTGGATTTAACCCCCGCCCCCCCACACACACACACACACAAAAACCCAACAAAAAACCCCACACAAGTCATTCTTAGATGTGGTCTCTGTGGACTCAGTGACTCATGCCCTCTCTTTATTGGGTTTCAACCAGCACAGTGACAGTCAGCTGTTGCCTAAAGCAAAATCCAGGCTCATTTCTAGCTTCACTGATGGAGATTATTTAAGAGAAGACACGGTTACAGCTCTGGACTGTTTCTTGTGTTAGCAAAGAACAAAATGATTGTGGCTAGCACAACAAATCTGTTAGCTGTCAGTGATATCCAAAGCCACGCAGTGCAAGATTGTATCTTTTTTTTTTTTTTAAGCTGCTGACAAAAATTAGCTCGGTCATGCCGTTTCCTTGGTGACTTCTGGCTGACGCCACGGGGAAGTGGTGCAGGGTGACAATTTGTTTTCATACACAACAAAGACAGTGCAGCAGGTTTGTCAGACTTATATCACACACACACACACACACACTTTCTCCCCCTGTACAAAGAGAAAGCCCTTCTAAATATATCCCACATCTAAAGCAGGGTGAAGGTTGGTATTGACAAGCAAACATACAGCCAACAACTGCACTGCACTAAAATAGAGTTACGGCAAATGGCTTTTAGGGTCTTTGTAGCTCTTGCAGCCACGCTAGATAGCATCAACACCAGACACCCAACATGTGCACAACAGGTTAAAAAGAGAGAGGTGATGACAGTATCTGTATGCAAGGCATGAGACAAAGTCACGGTGGATTGCATTTAAAGATTAAAGCGATACAATGAATTCAGCAGCTTGCATTAAAGACAATGTATGGAGTTGTAAACAGTGTTAATCACTACACATCAGAAGACAGCCACGCGATGCACATGTTCCATGCGATACACAACTAAGAAAAGTGTAAAGTTAATAAGACAAACATGCAGTGTTAATCCCTTTGCTATTCACTAAGCAATACTGTTAAAACTGCAGTGCTTTCCATTGACAGGCTAAGTTAAATTAGCTGAGATTACTTCAGCCTCTTGTTACGTAACACAGAATTCTTCCAATACCTCAAACATGCCATTTATCAAAGGAAAGAAATATGCAATACACACAGTGCCCAAAAACCATTTAAGTGCATTCTGATGTATTTTGGAATTTATTAATCCCCCCAACACGCACACACAGCCTAGAAGACTCCTATTTACACAAAAACACTTGAAACTAAGCCATTATTGACGTCATCTTCATGACAGTTTCACCACGCCTTTAAAGGTCTTTAGTCTTCCCACCTACATCACATGCTATGAACTACATCTTTTCAAGCATAAACAGGCCCTCTGAGTTTTCACCTCAGGCTGGTATATACTTGAACGCTTGTGTACAAGGTATGGAGGTAATGTGGTTAGTTGTTTGGTCAACACCCTTTAATTCAACCAAAATTGCTAGACAATAACAAGTTTTACTTTGAAAAGGAGGAAAATGACCACAACAGTGGCCTTTAAGAACTGGTCCGTAATCGCCGAAGGAAAAAGATCTACCCTGCATTTTCATGGCTGCTAGCTTTATTAAGGTTTACATTTACTGAACTTTTTCTTGCAGTTGGCTCCAAGTTTAATTGGCAGTGACACTGTCAAAAAGAACAGTACACTAACTTGTCTCTGTTAGCATGTTTTACCAGTGTTGGTGCAGAACACTTTGAGCTTTCCATCGACCCATTTTCTCTACTTACCCCACTTAGGGTCGTGGGTGTGAACACATCACAGTAATAATACTTTTATAATGAAACAACCACAGATTCATGAGCCCCAGCATTTGTCAGCAGCAGCTACAGCCAGACCAAGCTGGTCTCTCCTGCAAACAGGAAATCTGTTGCTATGATTTCAGTTTAAAATAACAAGTTCAAATAAGATTTCAGATACGATTTCAGCCAAGATGGTTTTTTTGCTTCAGTTAACCTTTGATTATATATAGACATGGATAGCACACCCAAGTAGTCACTCCTACTGTACTTCTTTGAAGTACAGTGCCTGCAGCGCGTGTGAACCATTACACTTTCTATAGAAAAGTCCCCACGGTCACATAAAATTGGCAGGCATTACGGTCAGGAAGTCGTCTACTGATGGGAAGGATGGTGGTTCAATATCTGGCTTCTCCAGCATTCACGTTAAAGAATCCTTGGGCGATATTGAGCCATGAGTTGCCTCCGATGCATCTATTGAAATAAAAGTGTGTGAATGTTAAGCAGAAATTATACTATCTGTGTCTGTAAGCCCTTTAGGATCGACTCAGGTCCCAGTGACACAAATTTTGTCATCAGACAGTCCTTGTTGATGTCTGTGTGCCTGCCTGTTTTCTGTGACCACACTGACTCGTCCATGTAGAATTTACATTAGAATACACAAACTACGCATGCGCACCAGGCAGTGGACTTCAAGTGTACATCAAAGACATATAACGCCCAGATTAGACTCCACTGCAGAAGCAACAACAACAATGACCGAGTAGTCATTGTTGTTATACTTCTTTGACGTGCGCTTGAGGTCCTCCAACTGGTGAGGATGCGTAGTTGGGGCATTGTAATGTAAATTGTCTGCGGACGAGTCACGGTCACATTGAAGTCTGAACAGACCCCAGCTGTTTGATGTCAAAATTTGCACCACTGGGACCCAAGTGGACCCTAGCAGACTCCTGGATGTGGAAAGTATAATTCCTGCTTACCCGAATGGCTACTCGGCTGTCGTGTATCTACCAGTCTATGTCCGCAATGGAGTAAAATCTAGGCTTTAGGTTAAAAATGCTTAGGCATATAGGAAAAAAGCACTTGCATGAATGTGTATGTGTAAAAGTAGCCTATTTAATATTACCCCTCGTGCTCACTGCCTAATGATGAAATTTAGGTCACTCAGACCCAAGCAGACCCTAGTGCACTCACTGACACAGGAAGTAAAATCAAGGCCTTACAGCTCTACATCCCAGTCTCACCTCAGCAACTTACAATTCTGCCGGACAAGATCAAGCAGCTTCAACTATAAATGAAGAAGACAATATGGAGGCCTACATGTACGATGGTAGTGTAAGAGCTGCTGAACTAGGCTTTTATAGCACTGAATGAGATATCCTAACATGAAATTTAGGAGCATCCAAACTGATAGGAGTAAAAAGGGTGTAACAGCGCTGGCTTTGATACATTAGGAAAGACCAGAGGGCTATTAAAGGAAAACTCCTTAGAGATAGATAGTTTGTATCCATTTGTGTCATAATCCAAACACAGCAAAACAGTGAGGGTACTCCTCCTCCACCCTAACACAGCTTTATGCAATTAAGTGTTCAGGGACCCGGTGGAATAATGACATTACAAAGTAACTCTGGGACTAAGATCAATGGAACAGATACACAATACTCATTTTTCCATGTATAAAACCTACCAGACGTGCCTTCAGGACTGTGATAAGCTGGCCTGCTGATGCCCCTGTGACTTGGATGGCAAAAAACCGTATTTCAACATCCCGAGAAATTCTCAGGAGAACAAACATACCAAAGTGAAAGTTCTAAATACTTGAGGCAGCTAAGAAACTCTTATTTCAAATTATTTGATCACTGAAACAAAAGTTTTTGCTTTTCTCTATGAATGGGAGAGCAGAGGGGGAAAAAAAGAGGTGGGGACAGCTTTAAAATGAATGAATGTGGGCTGAGAAGCAGAACAAAAACTCCAGATCAGTTTACTCCATTGACACACAGGTGTGTGGTGTTACAACAACAATGTGGAGCGCTAACATTTCCTTCCACTGGATCCTTTGTGCTGTTTGTACTGCAGAAAGGTCAAAAAAACCAAAAAAACCAAACTGGCTTCAGTGTTGCAGAGGAGCCAATAATAATTTGTTCCGGTGCATGTTTCAGATGCCAAACATAATTAATTAAATCATCCATAACAAGCACAGCAGTCCTTTCATACAAGTGCTTACAGAGAGAAGGCAACGGAAAACAATGATATTAAAATCCAACTGGATAATGGTGCACTTTTCAAATCTACATTTGTAAAGGGGATCAGATTACCAGCCATTTTCAGTGGGTACATCATAATCTTAATAGCATTAAATGAATCAAATTAATCCACTAATAGTTCAAGCTCTGATGCTAGCACTCGTGAGATTCTGGTTGCATCGACTTCAGCTGTATAACTCAGCAGAATATTAAAAGGAAAAAAAAAAAAAAAGAATTGGCCCAGCAGGCCTAATTGGGCTGCCAAACACTTCTATATATGGCCAAAACAGAGTATGTATAGAACTATACTGACCAACGGCCAGCATATGATCACATCTGCAAGTCTGAGTACAGAACAACACAATCACAGCATCTTACTGGTGAAACAGGAAAGCTCTGGCCTGGGCAGGACCACCACTTAGGCTAACTACTTCCTGCCAGAGAGATTAGACAGTAAGATGAACACACAGGCTGCCAGGCTATTTCTCACTTCATGAGGGCAGACCTTTCGAAAGGCTCCACAGCCACAATCAATGAGTCTCATTAAGTATAGCAATTTGTTTAAACCGTGTGTCGGGGCACGATGATAGAAAACAGAACACAGGTGGTTATAACCACCTATCAACGTTGTCCTTTGTGTACTGTAATAAAAGTAAAAGATGTGAGAGATGTGTTCGCTGCCCTCAGGAAAGCTATAACTGATATCGCAGACCCATCTCTCTCTCCTCAGCCCAAGGTGAGGATACAAGGCACACAGACAGGAGAAGGTGCATTTAAAAAGAAAAAAAAAACCCGTAGCGGAAGGTCAGCATCCTGTGCTAAACGGCAGCTGTTTCCCAATGAAACCTGGACACCACTGTCCTAAACCAGGGCCTTGTGGTCACCACAACCTGCAGCGGCGGCAAGATGAGTATTATTAAAGACACCAAAGTTAAATAGCTGAGCAAGTAAAGTATTATCTTGAAAACCAAATTTGCTCAGAGCAAACATTACAGTCACTTGCAAATCATTCCTAACTCAATACTTGACTAAAAAAAAAAAAAAAAAAAAAAAAAAAGGGGGTT